>JAVQJF010093763.1:0-13593 GCA_036023855.1 Gadopsis marmoratus
AAGGGCTGCGACTGATGATCAACCAGCATTACATTGTCTGGCTTGATGTCTGCATGAACCAGATGTATGCTCTTGAGGGCGTTCAGAGCCACCAGCAACTGTTGTGCGATTACTCTAATATCACACAAAGGCAGTGGCTTAAAATCCCTCACCATCATCATGTCTACAAGATTCATGTCCAGCATTTCAAATACCAGACAAACATGTCCCTGATGCATAAAATACTCAGTAAACTTGACCAGGTTATTCTTGTCTCTGTCAAGCTTCTTGAGATTTTTAAGCATGTCCACCTCTTTTATACCAGCACTGGTCAAGCTTTTGTGCACAATCTTCACAGCCATCTTCTTCTTACTGCCTAATTTTATGCACTGGGCCACTTTTCCAAAACTCCCCTCTCCCAGGAACTTCTTTATCTGGAATCTGCTTGATATACCACACAAAATGTTGTTGATCTGAAAGTATCCATTCGCTCTGGCAGCATATTTTGAAGCCATTCCTAAAAGTCAAATGTTTCCAATTATATCAATTTCAACTGGTATTTACTTCTTCAAATCTCATTTGATACAAGTACTGACTGATACTATTTTTAAGGAATTTGGGATGTGATGTCATTTAGAACATTCAGCTTTTAAGTTTTAAAAACAAAGGGTCATTACGTCACTGTGTAGTCATAGAGACAGAGATCAAAGGACTTCCTTTGATAAGAAATGAAAGCTGATTGGTCGTTCCATTTGAGAAAAACGCAGAGGTGCGGCTGCCAACCCTCGAAGAACAACAACAACAACAAAAACGCAGAGGTGCGGCTGCCAACCCTCGAAGAACAACAACAACAACAACAGACAGGGACTTGATGCCTTGGGGAGCTTGGGTTGCAGGGATGTAGATATTAAGTCTATCGTCTTAAAATAGACCACAGACCTGTGTTTTAGAGCATTTAGTCTGAAAGAATACCCTCTAGGAAGATACATTCCCTGGACGTTAGTGGGAAAGGTTGCCAGTTGCAGACCTCTAAATTGCTGCAAGTTTTTTCAGCATTTAAAATAAAGTAAAACAAAATAGTCATTCAGTCTGATAATTCCGCTAATTTGATGCACAGGTGGCCTACTTTAAGACACTGGGATAAAAACATTCATACGGGAAGGATGTGCCTGTGTCCTATAGGGGCGGATGGACGAGCAACACACTGCCTGTGACACAATGAGTTCTCATACTGCAATGTTGCAATGTCCCTCTGCCTGTAGGACCGATGTACCCCATCATAACTTTTAAGTTGATCCACCAAAAGGAAGCACCCATGCCTTTCAGCCTCTCTGATCAGGCTTTCTATCTGACTCATCATACTCAAATAGAAGCCTCAGTCTCCCAATTTTCCTGAAGCAGGAAGGCTGAAAAATAAAAATAAAAATCAAATCCAGCTAAACCAATGGGTTTTTCTGGTGTCTTGTAAAAACAGTTAATAGGTTAATAATTAAGTTTAAGTTTTCTCACTAAAATGAGAGCTACATATTAAACGGTAATTAAACAGCGATTGCTCCGGCTGTTTTAAGAACAAAAGCATTACCAACATTACAATACACAAAATAACAATACATTGTGATTAATAGGTTTATTCTTTAGTAAACAAACCTATGCATAGTGTGGAAAGCAAACACAAAAAAAAAAAGAATAATCAGATTTTTCTGTTATGTTCTTTCATGTCAACAAAAATATCTGGTCATATACCAGTACATTATCGCAATGACAAGCCTTTTTTTCTTTTAAATGTACAGTTATGTGAAATAATTATGTACACATTATATAAGTACAAGTATCATATTATATAATATGTATGTAACATTCTACAGCCATATTGTATTTCATAATAATGATTTAAATAAAGAAACATGATCACTTTTTCTCAAATTAAGCAGTAAAGCTAAAAAGAGAAAGACATGTTAATCACTTTTCCCTTGCTTCTTTTTATCTGAAAATTTACGTCGTTGATGGTGCCCACTTCCTCGTCCTGACCAGTTTCCTTTCGATTTTCGATCTTCCCACACTGGCATAGGTGGCTCGAGTTCCCCAGGTCGTCCTCCTCTGTCTGGGACACTGCCCATCAATGCCTAAAGAGACCAAAAGAAAATTAGGAACCATCTGCGCTCTGAGGTAGAGACGTCTTCATTCAAAATCACAGGGAGGGTTTATAACAGGTTTGCGGTTGTACCTTGTAGACGAGGGTGCTTTTTCCAGCCTTGATTGGTTGAATGAAAGACTGATCCTCTCTGGCAGCAATCATAAGAGACAGGGAAACTCGCGAGGAGCAGGCGAAGGAGGAAAGAGGAGGCACTGAGGTCAGCGCTTCACTGCGCTCCTGTAAATAAAGGACTCATTGAACGGGGATGTTTGTTGTTATCATGACACACAGTGATGCTTCTGTTGTGTCCCCAGATAACCTTCTGCAGCAACCTTTGGTGAAATGCATGTTTCTGATCTTTCATATTTTTCTGAATCACTAACATTGAATTTGCTGTCCAGTACTGCTTCCAGTAAAAACCTCAAAGGCTAACTCCTTGTCTTCAACCTTTATTAGAAGCGCCTTTATCTCGCCGCATCGCAATGCACCTTCACGCACCGCAAGGGCAGAAGACACTGAATAGAACCTAACTAACAACTATGTTATCCACTTTGGTGTGTGATGCAGTGATTTAATGTGCCTACCTTTTCTTTTTCTCCCCATGCAAATGACTCCAGTGTAACCTGGAAGCGTTTGATCATCATCTGTCGCCGACACTGATAATCTTTTGACAGAACATGATTGATGTTTTTAATTTGCGTCTGAAAAACAGAAAGGAAAAAAGGTTGAAATGCTCATGTTAGAGTTACATACTGTATGATGTATAAGGAACTAGTAACCGCCCTGGCAACATACCCACTGCTCTGAGGTGAGACTGGTGTTAAGAAGCGGGTCTATCATGCCTCCACATGGTAGATGACCAAGTCTCGACTCCACCTACATGAAAATAACATTATAAAAAATCCTGTCAGTGCTTGTCAGTTTGTAGTCATGATTTATACATAGCTCAGTCTCACTTATATCAGACTTACCTCACTCAACACATCTGAAAATGTAAAGGAGATGCCCATGTCGAGGGCGTGCAGCAGTAAAATCCATTCTGCCTGCATCTCCGCCTTCCTTCTGTCTTTGTCAGAACCATCATCGTCTTCATATTCTTGACAAAACTCGACGAGTTCATGGCTGTGATCTTCAACTCGCTGCTCTTTTTCAGACACCTCTCCTGTTGTCTTCTCAGAATGCAATTCTTTATGCTTGATTATGCGAGCAGCTTGCAATTCTGATACAAGGAACTCTAAAGGATTGAAGACATTTAAGACAACAAACCGTTCATTTAAAAAGATGGGCAGGATCATCTGTTATTACCTTAAACAAACAACTTTACAACAGACACCAGTTATCTCCTACTATTTCTCACCAGTGACTTCGTTGAGGATGGACGGTTCCAGCAGCTCTGAGGTCAGTACAGTGAGGGGACAGAATATGTCTGACAGCAAGTTTCTCAGCTCTCCCACCAGCAAGATGTCACCAGTCCAGTTTGAGTCTTAAAAACAAAAGGAAAGATGAGATAATTTGATTCATATAGCACATTTCATTACAAGTAAACTCAATCTGCTGTTTTTTTTAATGTCTTATAGTTTCTAATTTAGTACATCATTCATGCATTGTACCACCTCTAATTTGCATCTCCCTTTGTTCTACGTGTTTACAAGTTTTAGAGATCCTTATCAAACATATCAGCCAATACATCATTTTCAAATATTTTAAATTCACAAATATCGCTAAAACCCTCAATCAGCCGGGTTAAATGTATGTACATTCATTTCTTTCACTATTTATATTGAGCATCTTTGGCACGTAAATTTTATTCTGGATGAATAAAAGGTCTATCTTTATTTTACAATAAACAATAAAAAAACACCCCCAGACATAAACTTTCCAACAGATCTCAGGTCATCAGGCAGTTTATTTAAAAAAAAAAGTATTACCAAAATAAGTAAAAACACGCTAACGACATCTGGATATTATTCTAGGTATGACTGGACTATTGTTTACTGTAACAAGTTTCTAATAAAAACCTTGTAGTTCTGGACAGACAGGCCTCAGCTCTGCAGTCAGCCAGGTGAGCAGCGGACAGGGAAGTTCATCACATTTACACCGTGTGAGGCAGCAACGGCCCGGGTACCTGACCAGGAAATAAAGACGACAGGTGAAGTTACCCGCCGAAGGCCGGCAAGAGTCCTCATATACTGGAAAGACCAGATTATTGATACTAAACTCCACATTTAGCGAGATTCTGACCATGAAGTGCCTATAAGCCACAGGTAGCTAGCTAACTTGTATCAAAAAGTAATGTTAACGTTAGCTTTAAGCGTGTTGCTATAACAACGCGACTACGCATTAAACAACAAAGCCTTACTTACCCTAAAGCTTTAATCGCTGAAACTGTCCCTACCCTCCTCTCCATTGTCACTATAATGATAAACAACTCATTTGTGTTACAGTAAGTCAGCTCTACACAACTAATCACAGTTCAAGCGTCTAAGCACTGTACTTCCTCCCTTTAAAGGTTGGTCGCCTACCGCCACCTGCTGGCCGGAGTGTATACAGACCCGAGAAGCGAAGAAGTACTCAGGTCTTGCAGTAAAAGTAGCAATACCACAGTGTAGAATTACTCTGTTACAAGTAAAAGCTTGTAAAAGTACAAAGTATTGGCATCATCATATACTTAAATTACCAAAAGTAAAAATTGTATCTTAATCTATATAATATTACATCATAATTGTTTTGTTGATCATATTTTGTATTATTCGTCTCAATCTGCAAAGTAAATAAGGTTATCAAAGAAAAACTACAAAAAATAAAATAAAATAAACATGTAGAAAAGCATATACAAAATTAAAGGACATTGGCTTTATACAATATAATTATTTTAAAGTAAAACAAAAAATTTAAACAAACGAATGTAAAAAGATTTAAAAAACAAAAACAAAACACATCTAGAAAAATATATACCAAAAAAGGAAAAGAAAAATGGATGTTATACAATATAAATAACCATCTGTTTACATAATCTTAAAACAACTCCATATTTTATATAGATTTATATTGTGCGTAAAGTAATAATAATATTATTAATTCACTCCACTTTTCAAAACAAAGTTGGTGTTAACCCTGGTTGAACCAGGAACTGCAATGAGGCAAATAAAATCTGACAATTATAGTAATACTAAATTAAAGTGGAATAACATACCCAACAATACTATAAGATATAAACAAGATAAGATACGTAACAAAACAGTGTGCTAGCATTAATAAGTATCTTTTGGGGTTTGTTTGTTTTTTTTTACTTTTGTTTTGAGAAGTGATCTCAAAGATGTCACTGATTCTGCAAGTACGATATTTAAAGAAAAGTTTAAAATGATTTTCAAAATCTTAAAACTGTCCATAGTGTGTAGTCTGTGATAGCAACTGTCCCACTTAACACCTCTCTCTGAACACCTCTTGTCATTTCCTCTCCCTCTCAGCCTCTTCTTGTCTGACAAGAAGCTTCCTCTCTTGTTTAAAAGACAAACCTGTGATACAGATAAAATACTGTATGTTTCACAATTTCAATCAAAACTCCACTTGAGGAGAAGAATCAGTCCTGAAAAAAATAAAGTGATGTGTTTTACACGGTTGTCCAGTAGGAGGCACTAGAGGCCTGTGATAGACTGATGATATGTTAGCTAATGATGAAATAACACTTAAATTGGGGTTACTAATTAGCCTTTAAAGGTGGAAAGTAAAGCTAAGTACATTTACTCAAGTGCTGCAGTGTTTTAATGAGCTATTCTGCATAATAGGGGCTTTTGCATTATGTGAACTTGCTGACCCTTCCTGAATCCCAACACTCACCCTTTTCTATCTGTATTATCAATTCAGAGCTATTTAAGTCAAGTGGCTGAACATGAACACTGGAGGTGATCTTTCCTGACTGAAAAAATCATGATATAAAGGGTCACTCACCACGATTGGTCTCTGCTACAATCTCATCCTCATCTTCACCACGATCATGAAATATCTGTAATATTTACATGTCTTTTACTCTGAGCATCATTCGACACACTCGGCACTCTCAACAGCATTGCAGGTCTTGCTGATGCAGGCAGTGCAGCCATAGATTGCTTCAGTACAGCTGTTGTATACAGTGTTATTGTTGTAACCACTTGATTCTTTGATTTAAAACAGCAGGAAAACCTCATCTCAAGTGGTACCATCACTCTGGGAGAAAAGTGGGAAAGTCAGTAGAAGAAGGTGTCGTTTTTATTGGAGTAAGTTGTGAAAGCAGTTGATATTTATCTTTTGATTGTGTTTTTTGCCTGTGACTGTGTGACTATGCACACGCTCAGGCAAACAAACGCATGAATGTGTTGTGGTTGACTCTGAAAGGTCTCCTCTCTCCTGGGTGCACATGTGCTCCTGTTGGCAGCATGTTCATCATGCTTACAGCACAAGCCCTTTCATCAGCATCCTAGAAGCTGAACAGGAACAATGAAGACCGTGGCAGTGGACATCAAGGCTGAGCCTCCTGTGTTTGCTTGGTCCCTGCTGCCATATGTACAGAAGCTGTGCCTCCCCCCCCCTCCTCCCACTAACAAAAGCCTCGCCATGCCTTGAGATGCTTCGTCTTGATTCCCCCGACACTGCCCCCCTGCTCCATGTACTTTGACCTCTGGCAAGAGGCCAGACAAAGCAGACACTCCCCATCAGCTCAGCAGCTCTGGTCACGGTGGACTTGCTGAGCACTCGTTGGGTGAGCGGATGACTGAAACGGTGGACCCATTCACAGTCACATTCACTAGCATACTTCAAAATATCATACAAATATCTGAGTGACATTTCTTCAAAATGTATTTTGGGCATCCAAATCATTTTGTTGTTATATGTGAAGAGCATATTTATCTTAGACAAGTTTTTCTCAGCCTGAATGTCAAGAGGCAACAACGTGGGTGCACTTTGTTTTTAACACACATGAATAAGCAACAGTTAAAATAAAGCCGTAAAATCATGTCAGAGAAGCATGGGATGGTGAAATAAAGAGCGGAATAAAAATGGTGTGTTTTGTTATGATGTACTGAGGTGAAAATGAAAGCTGAGCCGCATCACGACAGATGCAGTGGGGCTTGTATGGTGTCATGTAGAAAAATGAAGGCCGACGAGGGCAGAGAGAGAGAGAGAGAATACATAAAATGCATAGATAAAAGTATATAAGTAGTTAAATCAGAGTGAAAATGAAGGCTTTTCAGGCTCATCCATGTCACGTATTAAAACCTTAGTTTGTAACCAGCTGGAGGAAAGTGGTATTTACTGCAGCTAATGCTCTCTGTGTTACACGCTGTGCAACAGGTGTCAGTCGGGGTGTCAGTGGGATGGCGATTTGCTCAGGTGACTGAAGGCAACGCCCCCTGCAGGCAGACGGGCGGAGCAGCCTGCTGTCCCCGTGGAGCTCCAGCCTCCACCTTCAGAGCACTCAGGTGTTATGGATGGACAACTAACCCGCACGCGTGTGCCGCCGTTTCAGCGAGCGTTGGCGTCTCTACTTCCAAAAGAAAACGTCCCAGGAGCCTTGCGTCCGAACCGACTCCCGGGTTATGGATCGACTGGATGAATGGAGCCGCAAGTCCAAGAACATGGACCTGCAGGAGGAGTTCTACTTCGACTACGGAGCGGAGGAAATAACAGACTATCAAAACCCCGACGACCTTCTGGCTGCTCTGAAACAAAAGGAGGAAGAGGTTATTTTGGCAGCCCAGCTGGGGAACGCGTTGCTGCTGGAAAACCGTCAGCTGAAAGATCAGAGCGACAAACTTCATGAACAACACGCAGACAAGCTGGAGGTAAGAGCCGCTCACATGCACACATGTTGTGTTAATGGCAGGTTTAACGTCAAGGGGACCTGACGACGTGGCTGCTGCGTCTGAAGTTTGAGGTTTCCATGTTTTCAGCGGGGTATGTACCAACTTGGATCTTCAGGACTGTGTCGGACTGTGTCGGACTGCAGCGTTAAGAGGCTCCGCAGGTCTCCTGGCGAACAGGGCAACTTCTTCCGGCCACAGATGATGAGATTGTTTCAATCCAGATGCAAAGTGTTAAATGTTGGCAGTTTCTTTATTGTTGTGTGTCGATATGAGAACTTTAAATATAATCCAAGGAGCAATATATGACTTGCAGTTTGATAAAATAATGTCGAAACAGCGTGAATAATAATAATAATAATAATAATAATAATACAGTAGGTTGTATAATTCATATTCTATATATATTAGATATCCATAGGACACCTTCCTTAAATATATGGGGGGATTCATATGATCATTAGCAAAGCAGCTGCCATTATCATACTTTATTGTTGCTGTTAAACTTCCTGTGCGATCAGGTTCATGCCTCTGAGGTCTCATTGTACTCTTTCTTTTGTGCTGTTCCAGTGATTTCAGAAGTGTTTCTATACAAAGACACGCGCTGGAATATTGGTCGAGCTGTTTCACAGAAAGAAAGCATCTCATGAGACATCAGCTGTTAACTTTCTAAGCATCTTGAAATGACTTGGCGACGATTCTCCAGATTGTATAAATGTCCACGAAGCAAGAAATGAGCGGTCATGACCAAATAATGGCCTCAGTGCTTTTGAATGTGCTGATGTGTCCTTCAGATGTTGCGTCTTATCTGGTGTGACTACGACTTAAGTCACACACAGGCGTCCTGTTAATGTGACAAGTACTTAACAAAGTGCATTAAAGATGTGGCAAATATGCCCAGAAACCGATTCATACATTGATTAAAAAGTTATACTTGCAGTGAATATAAGGCTGCAACTAACGTATTGATTAATCTGCTGGTTACTTTGTCTGTAATTCGATTAATCATTTTGGTAGATTGAACTGTAGATTAATTGTCTGTCGATCGATTAATCGACTAATAGTTTCAGCTCTAATTGAAAACAAATTCCACCAATTGCTGTAAATTCTCTGTGCATCCTCAGAGGCTCTATTGTCATCCTGATCCCAGCTGTGACACATTTCCCATGATCCTTTGCAGCAGTGAATGAGGCTTGCTGGCACATTTTGTCACTCAAATTCCTTTTCAAAATAAAACATTACATCCTGTTGGCGACGAGGATAATTTTATAAGCATTCTAATTGTAAACCAGTGCAAAGTATAAGCAGCGTTGTTGAATAAGCTCTAATTGTGGATCAACATTAATTCCCTCCTCCCTGTGCAGGACCTGGAGCAGGACAGGCATGACCTGCGACTGAAGCTGGAGGTCTGCCAGTCCCAGTGGGAGAGCCAGGTGGGGGATCTGGAGAGGGATGTGAGGGAGCTGAGCACCCAGGTGGAGCAGCTCACCCAGGCCCTCAGCGAGGCCGAGAGGGACAAGAGTCGAGCCCAACTGGAGCACAGCGAGCACACTCAGCGCCTCAGGGAGCAGCTCAACACGGTGAGTCCCACACATGGAGAGCAGGCGGTGTGTGAGTTTTAGTGTCTGCATCACATGAAGCGGAGGGGAACTATAGATGTTAGTTCGGAGGTAACTGAGCCTCTGTGAAACAAACACCTGAGCGGTAGATCCAAAGCCGCGGGCCTTCTGAGTAAAACGAGATAAGACGTGCTGTCAACAAATCCGCACACTGAAACTCAATGTTCTTTACAAACCACTCTGGTATCAATCTGACTCAGTCTAATCTAGAGCGAGGCCAGACTCTCAGGCTGTTCATAAACTCGGAGCAAGGTCGTGGTAAAATGCCTGCTGTACAAACACATTTTGATTTAAAAAAATCAACAACAACAAAGGAATAAGCTTTCATCTGAGCAGGAGAGACGGAAGTGGTAGCTATGAAACAAAGTCTGAGTTGTTGGTTTCAGGCAAATGATCTTTATCAGTGTGGAGCAGGATGGAAATGATATGCAAACAAGAAGAGGAGGGAAAGTTAATGCCATAGTTTGATTTTTAGATTGAGGACAGAGGGAGGAAAAGCTCTGGAAGATGCTGGTTTTGCTTTTTACTCGGTTCCAGTCATGCATGTTTGTTAATTTTAATCGTTTAAGTCACTTTTTTCTTTCCTCAGTTTTTATATCACTGTAACCTGAACAATAGAACATATCTGGCGACTTCGCCTGGGGCGTTCGTAATGTTTTGACGTTTTATAGACTCTTAATTGATGGGCAAATGAATCAATTATGAAATTAAATAACCATTAGTTGCAGCCCTACATGAGAACAGTATAACCTGTTAAACCAGATCCAGTTCATTTAGCGTCATGAAATTAAGCTCAGATGATTTAATGGACAAAATAACTGGCAACATACAGCTGTCTCAAATTTTTATCAGCTCATACGTGTTCAAGTGAAATATATATGATCTCCAGTGTTTGATCCTGAGGAAACAGCGCACACTGGGAGAAAAATCAAACCTGTGACATATTTTACGGCCTCTTATCAGTTGACATGGAGGATCTCATTGGATCACACAGCTGGACAACCAGGAGCAATTTTCCAGGCTGAGAAAATAGCAAACATTTTGCTAAACATTACACTTGTGACGTGTTGTGTTACACACGGCTGATTACTTGGTAGAGCAGTAAACAGAACAGCAAATCTGAGCTCGCAAAGTTAAAAATGAATCCAAACGACAGTGTGCACCCTCCCACGAGTCAAGGTCCACAGAATAAGGAACTACGACGGTCTCTCCCACCCCTCTGTGGCCAGGCTGAAGCACTTACAGAGGGAAGCAGACTCCCTAGAAGTTCAGGAAAAAGTCAATTTAGATAAAAGGTGCTATCTCGGTTTGGGGCTGTTCAAGGAGGAGGAAGTGGAGAAAATGTTTTATTTGGCTGCGCGGCACCAGCCATGGACAACTCTGGACTCTGTGCTTGTAACAGCCAGAGGAGAGAGCGAAGAAGCTCCATGTCTGACGTGGTGAAGGCTGCTGTTGCTCCCGTTGCACCGCGGCCTGCTGCGGTAAGTCGTGTCTGTGATTGTGTGTGTTTGTACAGGCGCTCCCACAGTTATGACTGGAACAGGGGAGTTTGTCCTGTGTGTCCCGATCGGGCTTCAGCAGGCCATGTTCTTCATTATCAGTTCATCTGAGAGATGACGTCTTCAAATATCTTGAAATGTCCGACCAACGGCACAAAACATTTAGTTTGCTATCTTTTCAAGACTAAGAAAATCAGAAGACAATCTTGGAACCAGTAAATAGTTGACATTTTTGCTTCACTCAAATAATTAACAAAAATGTTGCCATTGATTAACCGATTATTCCATTAATCGTTTCAGCTCTTGGCTTCAGTAGAGTCATTTGTGTGCTAATTTAGTAAACCTCTGATCATTTCTGTGTGCACTATGTCTCTCATGGATTGGGAGTCTACACACACAGTGAAGCTGTAGCGGGTTTCAAAGAGCTGGAAACTCTATATCCCAATTGTGGGAGTGTAAAGGGAGCATTGCAGTAATCTGGAGGAGGGCGTCAGTTTCGCACCACATAAACCTGAGTGAGAAAGAATGAATGGCTTTAACCAGCAACAGCAAAGCAAAGCTCCGACGTGAGGGGAAAGATTAGCTGCGACAGGATAGACCTGGTGCATCGGAGGAAGCGGCTGCGTAAAAACAATGGCAGCATGTGCCAGATCGCCACAGTTCAGCGCTGACTGTTTGGACAGATGGAGGGAAAGTAGGTTGCATATCAGGGAGTGTTTGGGAGGGTTTGCTCTGATTGCATTACAAATTGGGTCATACCTAGAACAGAAACTCAATGTGAGGACACTTAATTGAAGCATTAATGAGTATGTAAGTGTCCGAGGCATCTCTTTGTTAATTAATGACCTGACTGGGTGTTAACAGGAACATTTATAATGTCTGACTCTGAGGAGCCAGCAGGTTCTACTGATTCCAGTGAAGGAAAGAAAAATGAGGCTAAGACATCTTGCTGGTTTAGTTTGAAAATGTTGCACAGCTCAACATCATCAGTTAGAAATTGGGATATAAACACATCTAGTGGATAAGAAATGCCAGACTGGAAAGGGAGTATGATTATTGGATGATAAGCGGGAAATGTTTCTTGGGCAGAGGCATTAACCCAACCCTAAAGAAATCAACAACTTAAGTTCAGGACATTCGCTGGACCAGTGTCAAGTTATGTTAACTTTAACCATCAGTCATTCACAGTTTTTTGGTTATCAGGATTTATGTTTACACCAGCTACTGTGATTTCAGTATGCCACAGTCAATATCCAATCTCACCGTTCTTCAATAAAATAATATTTATAGTTGGACTTCCCAAAATGATAACAAACAGCTGCCAGTTCATTAGGTACACCTCGATAAAACTAACGCAGTCTGATACAACAGTCCTGCAACAAATGGATTCAATAAATAAAGGGGTGAGACATGATAGTAAACTGAATATCTTTTAAGTTTTGGACTTTTTGTCAGGCAAAACAAGACATTTGAACATGTTGCAAACTTATGATTGAACTTGATTTAATTATTTTGTCATTTAAACGTCAAATAGTGAAAAATGCCTGTTTATAATTTCCCACAACCCCCATCAATGTCTTCAAATATCTTGTTTTTTCTGACCAACAACACAGATCCCAAACATATTTAGATTGCTATCATGTCACGTGTCACCCAAAAGCTGGAACCAGCAAATGTTATATGAATGAAATGAAATATTCGATCATCAAAATATTTGCCAAGCAATTTTCTGTCTGTTGATTATTTGACTAATTGTTGTATCTCTAGTATTTTTCTTTTTTTGACATTTCATTGGAGCCCACATATTTTTGTCATTATGGGTAGACTGGGTGTGGATGAAATACTTGGTGATTTGTTCTTTTCTGCGTTACTTTTTCACCTCCTGCTTTCCACCCAGTGTTACACGATCACACCCCCTGGCCATGGATCACAGTGTGTTATTGGACAACTGTGACAAATCCCTCGCTGTGGATTTCCGTTATTGTAAAAGGAGATGCGTGAATTGAGGTGAGCCCCCGTGACCTCTGCTCCATCTACCAGCATCACGCAGCTCACAGACAAAAAGGGAAAGACAATGTACATCGGGGCGAGATATAAATCTTTCGTTTTCTCCTTTTGATGTTGCCCCTCGTACCCGAACATCCCACCATCCCAGGGGAAGTCGTCTGTTCTGCGTGCTCCCCGAGGGGCTCGGCTGTAGCTTGGGTAGTCAGCTGTTCGATAGCTCAGTGTTTGGGTGAAGGCCTGAGGCTTTGAGGGGCCATGCGAGGGGGAATCATCTTTGTGTCTCTACCAAATGGAGCGTCCTTCTTCCACTCCGGGTTTTGGTGATTCTCAGTGGGTCGCTGCCTCTATTGTGGAAGGGACCTGTGTTGACGAGACGAGGCAACAGTAATGACGACTTTCATCTTTATGCCCCACCCCCACCCCTCCTCCTCCTCAAAGTGTGCCTGCATGCTATGTTTTGTGTTTGTCCATCACTGCCTGCTTTACTCTCGTCACACACACACACACACACACACACA
>JAVQJF010093773.1:0-24080 GCA_036023855.1 Gadopsis marmoratus
GGTGGGGTTAAATTTTTTCTGACTTACCGGGGGTACTACAAGTTTTTTAACTCCCCCCCCCCCCCCCCCCCAGATGCCACTGATGTGACGGGAGCAAGCAGCAGCAGCAGAATAAGTAATTCGCGACAAAAATTGGCTTTTAGATGGAGCAACCGAGGCCACTGCTGTCGCTTCCAAGTTGAGGCTGCAGTATCGTGGCGCGCTTGAGAAACAGAACACCAGTAACACTTGAATATTGAATCTGCGAAATGCTGCTTTCCAGCCTCTTTTGCGACCCTTTCATTCTTCCTTTCTTACGCCACAAAAACCAAAAACGTATATACGTATAAACGTAAATAAAACCAACAAACCGCCAGCTCACAGAAGAAGTGCGCACGTGCGTGTGAATCCGCACAAAGACTCATCCACAGGTGGAACCAAGACAAAGTGACAATTAGATCCCAGGTCTCCCTCCTAATATGTTCAATACAGGTTCCCCAGATCTTCAGAAACTTGGGGTCGGCATTGGCCCATAACTCCTCTGAAATGTCCTCACCAGCATCCTTAAGCCACGCCTTTTTAATGTGGAGAGAATGGGTTGCCAGGGGAAAAGAAGACCAACAAACTGTGAATACAATCTTTTAATCTATTTTTTCACCACTGAATATTGTCTCAAAGAACAACATTTCCATGCGAGAGTGAATCATCGCCCGACAACAGCTGCTGTAAGCAGACGTCAAACAATTACTGCAAGCAAGGTCGCTGGAAAGTTTGAAAGGAGGACCAATTTTGAGAGTGACAGAAGATGCTTTGGAAAACATAATTTTTTCCAATTTAAGTCACAGAAACGTCAGCGTGAGGTGTTTGTTCTGTCCACTGCTGTCGGCTCACTGAGCAATCTGCTACGTAACGAAACACTCTGCGGCGCCGTCTGCGTCTGTGCACTTTACATTTAGATATTTGTGGATTTTACAAAGTCATTTCAAAGAAATCAGGAGTGCGGCTTCTTCAGAAAGAGAAGTAACTGCCCCCAACTCTGGACACAGAGCAGCACTGAGCAGGCAGCCAGATGAGCAATGACATCATTACACTGAATTTTACTCAAATTGGCATCTCCTTCATTAATATTCTTGTGGTGTAAACGGTGATTAATGGAAAGAAACTGCAGCGTGATGCCGGCTTCACTTCCTGTCTCTCTTCTGGCTGGTTCTCACCACGGCTGTTGTCTCTTACTTCTGGTGATTCCTCGAGAGCTCTGCCACTCAGGCATAATGTGTAATGCACCAGCCGGGTTTGCAGTGGAAAAACTGACATTTGTTGAGATAATGTGCCGAGACATTTACAGTGAGTAGATAACGAAGACGAGGAGACGAAGAAGGGTATGCCCTAGGAGCGTTGAGTGCATTTTCTTGCAGACGCAAGTTTGCAATCTCTGGTGTAAGAGTGACTGTGTGTGTGTGCTTGCAGGTTTCCACAGAGGCAGCCCCACTCATACAGAGCGATGCCCAGACCTTCACCATAGGAGTCCTGCCTCAGATCCCCGGGTTCCCCCAGCTGGACCCCGACTGTGACCTGCAGATCACGGTGAGAGAACAAAGGCAAACGTACCCAAACCTTGACTTGTGCATGGTAATGCATGCGTGCATGTCATGGATTAAACAATGGGTTGTGTCGGAAAACTTGTACGCATTAATATTTGCATCGTTATTGTATTGATCTAAAGGACGTGTAGCACATAAAACACACAGTTCCTCCCTTCTCCACCTCTGGTTGACCCCCAACCTCACTGGCCAAACATACAAGATAAATATCTAAGACTAATTAATAAAAGATGATTAAATAAATCACTGTGCAGGCTCTGGAGGACCGGGTGACACCGATAACGGCTGCAGCTCTGTCCTTCGTCGACTCTGAGACTCCCAGCGAGAAGCTCATCTACAACATCACCAAACCCTTACCGCAAGGACAAGGTCAGCCACACACACACACACACACATTTACTTAGGTCACTTTTGGGGACATCGGCTTCCTGGAGACTTACCCCAACCTTGACCACTGAATCAAAAATCAGCTTTTTCCCAGTTGGGGACACGGCTTTTGTCCCCAGTTGGACAAGTCGACCCGAATCAACTGGTCTTTAGTCTGAAACGTGTGGCTGAAGGTGGAAACACACACACACAGAGTTTGTCCCTGATATTGTGGAAAAGGTTAAGATATTAAAATCTAATCTTCTGTCAGTGGGCAGGAGTCATTAATATTTCCATGCAGTGACTGAGCTTCTGAGCTTGTATTTGAAGCTAAATTGTGTTTCTTACAACTTAATCTTAATCAACTTAGTCATCCATTGTTTGCTGTGATTCCTGGTGTAATAGTGGAAAACAAATTGCTGGAAAGGCGTTTTACAGCTACAAAATCAAAGAAGATTTTAAATTGCTGCATGAGCGAGTTAGGAGAACGTTCCGGCTCGATTTCCCAGCTGGGAAAAGGCTAACAACCTGTTCAGCCTGCTTCCGAGGCCACTACCACCCTCCACCATGATTTAATTCTCTGTCAGTCTGGACTTTCACAAGAATGAGTTGTTGATTTCTCTTTTATTTGAATTGTTTTTGATGAATTTAATGTGGCGTTCAGAACCAGAGCCATTAATTTCAGCATCGGACCGTCTGACAGACTGGTGTATCATTTGCAGCTCTTCATCTAATGAAGGGAAAAACGATTTACAATGGGCCGTGCTCATCGACTAATGGACTGATACATTTGTGTGGGAATCATTTTCAACAGAGCCAACGAGGAAAGGAGGACAGACTCAGATTAAAACAGCGGCATTTGTCACAAACGTTTCATTTTCTGAAATTGGACTCGAACCTTGTCATCCAGTTTCTGTTCTACTCGCTCCGAGTTAAGTGTTGATGGGGGTTCAGTTTAAGTGTACGTGTTTGTCGTCCCAGAGACGGAGTGTTTGAATATCAAGTATTGCTTTTCGGTCATTGGGAAATTCAGTAATCTTAGCGACAAATCATCCATCACTTTTGGGTCTTTTAATATTCAAACTGCTGGCAGGGGCAGGGGTCAACAGGCTAGCTAATGGGGGGGGCAAAGGTCGCCAGATGTGCTAGTACGGCAGGTTTCAATTGGTCCTTTCAGTCGTTATCGAGGGAGGAATTCGCGGCATCTCCGCCCACACACAAGTGGCGCCAAGTGGCAAGCTAGAGGGATCATATCTCGTCAGTCGACACACGCCCTTGGTACATAAAACAACGGTAAAATATGGCGTCCTGGCAGTTTTCACGCCGCTTTCTAGCACTGTTACATTTTAAAATGCTGGTTTTAAGGCCTGTAAAAAGCATTCAAAATGTACGCGCGTTAAGCCTGTCCAAGACGCCATTTTATTTTATGGTAATTAGCCCTTCCTCCTGTCTTACATAGCCAGTAAATTCAGAGCTTTTGTAACCAATCGGTGAAGCGTAAAGCCAGACCAAAGTGCCGTATTTCACACCGACACCTTGGAAACTGAGAATAGAGATCCGTGCCTAGTGTGACGCTACTCCGAGTGCTGGGCTTCGGAATATCAGCCCCTTCCTCTCTCGCCGCCTTCCACCAGCCTTTAGCGTCGCGTTGAGCGTTTGAAGTGAACGGCCTCCTGCGCTGCTTGTCCCTCAGGTGCGATCGAGCATCGGGACAGACCGTACACGCCGGCGACACGTTTCTCTCAGGCCGACGTCAACAACGGCAAGATGATCTACAGACCACCACAGGCCCCGTCGCACCTCCAGGAGCTCTACCAGTACTCCTTCATCGGTGAGCCGCACACACACGCACACTAACCTCCTGTATAGCACACTAGTACTTGAGCTGCGTCACTGGGTAACACTGTAGTTCTCAGGAGACTGAGAAGTTGGTCAGCTTGCTGTAAATGATGAGAACATCCACTATTGAATAATAAGCACTTGGGGTTTTTTTTTTTTTTCCTCTTCCTCTTCTTCATCATTAAATTGCCTGTAGTATACATTCCCGAAAATCAAATATAATTAATCCGACAGGGCCGCAGTGGGCAGGTTTCGGCCGAGCAGACACACATCGATCTGGCGGTCGACCCGCCACAATAATAAATCCCAGCTTCACCACACCGTGTTGGTCTCATCACATAAAACCAGTGGACTTAGCCGGCGCGTGTTACTTTTGGGTGATTTACTCTGCACGGAGCTGCTGCAAGTTCTCAATTTCTCATGATTGAATGTGTCACCTTCTGTCATAAAATGGATTTTCTTTTAACTGTCAAAGCCAATTCAGTAGATACGGGGCGCACTGCTGTGTACTTCTGTATCCAGGGCTCGTATTTGTAGCTTGGAAATATTGACTCGGTGTTCAATTGGCACAGAAAATGTGGGAATTGTTGTTGAATGTAATTTTAGAGTGGAGTTTAACCCTTTTCAAAGACAATGTGAAGGCGAACGAGACATCCCCAAAGGAGATCTCAAGCGTTTTTAAGAGACGCGCGGCTCCAAAAACTTAATCCCAGATCAAAGATGACTTTAGTTTCTCTTAATCTGGGTTTGTGGAGCTCCAGCGGGAAGCTTTGCGTCAGTAAGTCGTCCTCGTTGCCTCCTGAGTTTGATGCATTTTCGCATCATCCGTTCGGTTTTTTTTTATGCCCCGTCAGTGCTTTTCTTTTTTACTTTCATCACCTCACAGCTCTGAAAGTTTTCTTTTCTTCATCCCAACAGGTCTGCCGGAGTCGCTGAGCGTCTATTTCACAGGTAAATTCTTCATCTTCCTCAATTTATAGATTTAAAGATTCTCAGTTTAGAGAGGAGGAGGAGGAGGCAAATAGTTTCCTCTGATCCCTTCATCCCCTCCTCTTTTTCCTCTTTCCCACGTCTTCCACCTCCTCTCTTCTTTTCAACGCTGAATCCTCTCCATCCTTCATCTCCTCTCCTCCTCCATCTTCAATCTTCCCCTCCAGACTAACGCCTTCTACACCTCGACGGCTTTGATAAACTTGCCGTCCTGCACTTCCCGCTCTCCTTTTATCTCCATTGTGTTTTCATCTTTCTTGTTGCGACATTTTTCTCTGACTCCATTGTCTCCTCTCTTCTCTGACCTCAATTTCTCATGCCCCCCCCCCCACAATCCTGCCCTCTGCACTTACCACCTTTGATTTCATCTTTCTTTCATTTGCTCTCCTCCCTTGATCTCTCTTTCCTTGCCCTTTCCTGTTTCCCTTCCCCTGTTTTTAATCTTCACCATAAATGTCCTTTCCCTTCCTTTCCTCTCACATCGCCAGCTTCCTCTCATCTTGAAGACCAAGTCTCTTCTGGTCTCTGTGATCAGTAGAAAATGCAGCAAAAATTATCAACAGCCAATTATTGGTGTAGTATATTCCCCCTGGACAGTTTTTATGTCTGCTCTTCTGAGACTTTAAATGTATATATTAATATTAGTTTGAGCAACCGCAGCTGTAATAATTGTCATCTTTCAAGCTGCTCCTGTCCCAGCTCTTCAATATCTATCAATCAAGTCAAGTTTATTTATGTGGCACATTTCATACGACTCAATCTGCTTCAGGAAAAATGGAATGATACATGACAAAACAGAGATATGATGCTTTAGCCTCCTTTTATCTTTTTAACATTGTCTCTCGTTTGACGTTTGGCAGTGGTTCTGTAACTATCATTATAGTAAAAGCCCTGTACGTAGACACATGTGTAAATATTTCATGGAAAAGATGAGAAAATATTTTCAAAGTCTCTTGCTAATTTCCTCTTTATAAGGAATTCATTATTCACTGGAATAAAGCAGGAAAATGAAATTGAAATACGACCCCATTTGCACATGAAGTCACAATTTAACTCTTATAAAGTGTGATGCAAATCATGTTTCGCTCTGTCGTTATATCCAAAACGTGTTAATTGGCTTGCTGTACTGTCTCAGTTAGTTGTTGTTGTTGTTTTTTAAGGTCACGTGTAGAAGTGACAAGCACAGCCAATAAAGCCTATTATCCCCGCGAAACATCTAACGAGCGTGACGAGATCCCACCAGAATCCCTACTGGATTGTTTCAGCAGTCTCGTTAATTGATTGTGTGTCGTGATTCATGGAGGTTTTTAATTACAGCTCCTGTGATCGTGTGTGGTTTTTTTTTTTGTGGTTTGTTTCTTTCTCTCATTAATAATCTTGTTTTTAGAGTCGAATCTAGGGAGCGGATTAGGTTTTCTCCTTTAAAAATATTCCTCATGTGATTCATTTCCTTATTTTCTTCTGTGTGTGTGTTTTCTCTGTCTTTTTCGTGTTTTGTGCGTTCACTGTCATTGCTTTCCGTGTCTCAGTGTCCGACGGCGAACACACCACTCCCGAATTGGACTTTGCCGTCCTGCTGCTGTCGAACCACCAGCAGCCGCCGGTGTTTCAGGTTCTTGACCCGCTGCTGGAGGTCAGCGTGGGAGGACAGGCCGCCATAGGTAAGAGCAGGATATACACGCCGCCACACACGGCATTAATACTCACTTGCAAGAAGAGAGCCGGTGGTGAAGAGGTCCAGAAAGTGATGAAGCGGTCTGTGTGCGGTAATGAGCTCTGAAGTATGACCCCGATGATCATCAATACTGGAGAAAGAGCTGTGTGTGTGTTTACAGGCTGGTACCGACAGTTAATTTCCTCCTTCTCCTGCTTCATCTCTTAACACTTCTTTCTTCGCGCGTGTGTGTGTGTGTGTGTGTGCGCGTGCAGGCGGTCAGCAGCTGGCGGTGAGCGACGCTGACACGGCTCCTGACGAGCTGGAGTTTGAGCTGGTGGAGGCTCCCATCCACGGAGAGCTGATTAAGACCGACGGCGGCGCACACACCAGCATGGCCAACGGTGAGGTGACACACACACATGCATAACACAGCTACATGGAAAGTTGGTAATGTCACTACTGCTGACTGAGCACAAAACAAACTTAAAACTACAGTCGGTCTGTGCATTAAACAGATCAGAAATCCCCTGGTAGTATTTCCTCCAGCTGTTCTGGAGGATGTTTCATTTCCACAAGCTTCGTGTGATCAAGCAATGTAAATATCTGTCCCTTTGGCCGGTGTGCTTTCCGCCGTTTGCTCCTCCAGTGTCTTATCTTCATTTCAACAAAAGAAGGGAAAATACTTTGTCGACCTTCTGGGTGCAAAAGGCAGACGATTGTCTTTGGTTGCATCCGCAGGGATCTGCTGTTAAAGAAGGGGCACATTAAAACACATTTATATGAGAACAGACATCGCCGCTGCATTAAAAGAGCACCAAGTGCTCGATGGTGAGGGCGGAATCAGGGTTAAGAAAGGAAAGAAAAGAGGAAGCATGCTGGCTTCGAAAAGTGGCTGTCCCTGCTGGTTGAGATATTATATGGTAACAGGGACAAACAATTTTCTACAGATGTTTCTCTTTGCACAGAGGACTCTTTCCCGTTGCCCTGAGGGCTGTAGCTGCAAGTGGTGATTCCAAGAAGGGACGGCTGCGATCATCGTTAATGTATTTCTTTTACTACATTTTTCATTATGTATAGACATGTCTACCTTTTTATTTATTTATTAATTTTTTTTATGAATCAAAATCATGAGTCACTTGCAAATAATGTTTAGCTCT
This sequence comes from Gadopsis marmoratus, assembly GCA_036023855.1. Classification (NCBI taxonomy): domain Eukaryota; kingdom Metazoa; phylum Chordata; class Actinopteri; order Centrarchiformes; family Percichthyidae; genus Gadopsis; species Gadopsis marmoratus. The sequence continues at coordinate 7,590 of JAVQJF010093773.1, forward strand.
TAGGCTTCAACGGGACACGCCCACATTTTACTCATCTTACTTACATTTCTATTTGGACCTGATATGATTTTTTTTACTCAAGGTTTTGTCCTCACTCACAAAACGTAGTTACTTATTCTGCTGTTACAGAGCCGTCCCTGTACGCTCTTAAAGCTCGACTTGCAGACTGACAAGCACACTCAGTACAGGGACTCCAACACACACACACGTCCATTCACACCTTCTCCGTCCCGTCAGGTGACACCTTCACGTTCAGCGACGTCACCCGCAACGTTCTGCTGTACCGACACACCGGCCTCTCCACCCAGGACGACGCCATCACCTTCTCCGTCTCGGACGGCATCTCCATGGCAACCGCGGCGGTGCAGGTGGTGGTGCTGGACGCCGGGGACGACGGGCCGCAGCGGGACCCGGCAGCCACGCTGTCGCTGGAAGTGGGCGAGAGAAGCAGCACGGTGATGAGGCGCTCGCACCTGGCTTACACTGTGAGTGAACAGTGAGCGGACTTTTCTCTGAAAATGAAATGAATTAACACTAAAATAGTTGTGAAATAAAAACTAGATAAAATAGATTAAAAGGTAAAAAAAAACAGGGATAAAAACGTGTGTGTATACAGTATATACACATACAGTGTATTGTATTTATCTGCTTTGAGTTGGTTTTGCTGCGAAGATGAATTTGACATCGCGGTTGAAAGCTTTAACAACGTGGAACTTGCTGTGCAGTTTATGCAGGACAGATGCAGGATGATTACATGACAGGAAAGTTGTCTTCTTCAAACCGAACGCAAGTCGCAGTTGTTTTGCCTCCCACAGGACAACACGTCCCCAGATGACCAGATCCAGATCCAGTTGGTGTCGGTGCCGATGTACGGCATCCTGACCAGGAGCCAGTCCCAGCAGGAGCACCAGGAGTTGAGGGAGTACTCCTCCTTCACCATGGAGGACATCAGCAAGCACAGGATCAGGTGGGAGGGGAGGGCAACAGGCAGACACTGTAGAATGACTTCACGCAAACCTGGAAAGTGCTTCAAATAAAAGCCAAATATAAAGTCAGGAAGATTTTATGATTTCCACCAAGGCTAGAATGATGTATTGGTGTTTTTTTACTGTTTACCATGATCACACCTTCTTTTTTTTGTTTATCAAATAGCCTGCCAGAGAAAAATATTCACAATGTAACGAGCATTTCACTTGGCTTCAAAGGCTAAGAGTCTCTAAAACCTGCAATGAAAAGCGCCCAAAAGAATATCCTTAGTTACAGTATGGGGTTTTAGTTTCCCACGGTGGTTTAAATGCTACTTCAGAGGCTTATTAAAAACAGAATATCCACATAAAACCTGCAGCCGTTAACCAAATATGACTTTCAAAAACCCTCAGTTGTTTCCAGAAGTCGTCATTGTGTGAGCAGTAAAGGTTCATGAGGGGTCCACGGGATTGAAGAGAGCGAATTCGCACCTTTTTAGGTCTTCGATAAAATCAGCTCCAACAGCTCCCTCGTGATGGCAACTTTTTCAAGTTGTGTGCGTAGTGAAATGTGGATCTCCTGTTGTTCAGGACTATGCTTTCACCTTGACCTGCAGATGCACTTTCATCCCACGTGTTTAAAAAGCGATTCAATGGTGTTTCATAATACGAAACACGAAAACCACTTGGATTGAAGTCGAGAGGTTTTTGCAGGACGAGAGCCGACGTGGTTCTGCTTTGCTGAGGCAACGAGGGGATTTGTGAGCCTTCAATAAAGAGGCTGTTTTGAAAGAAAGGTCTGCTGTTGATTCCACTCTGTAAGAGATAAAAAGGCTTTGAGGGTTCTTCACGCTGCGGTCGTAGTCACGATCAATTTCTGTGATTGCAGCTCGAGCCGACGGGGATCATTTTCCCCGTCAGCATCACAGCAGAAGAGGGAGCGGTAATAGCTTGCAGAGACATTTTTGTTTCCCTTCAATCTAACGCTGCTGCTTCTCACGAGACGAGAGCGCTGCAGACATTAACGTTACCAAAACCCAGTAAGAAAACACGAATTAGCAGGAAATAATTGAGTTGCTCCCCCCCCTTTCATTCATTGACTCAGCCTGTTGGCACAAGCAAAGCCAATTAGCATCACTGTGATATTACCTGCAAGAGCTACTGAGGCCCCCTATGAGAGGCGCGAAGATGAAATATACATATTCAGATGCTAACTGCGTCATTTCCATAATGCAGGCCCTGATTAGCTTCAGTGCAGGACGATCTCCAGGGGCAATCTTCAAATTGCCTGTGTTGGTTTTTTGTCTCTGTGGCGTTGGCTGGTGCAAACAAGAGCCGGGAATTGTTTTACGAGAATTAAATGGGATTAGAGAAGATTATACCGGTATGCATTTAATTTTTCTTAGTGCCTAGCAGAGATTAGCAGCTGCAACACTGTGGGAGGACTGACGCAAAGCTTCTAATTATCAAGTCCTCTATCAATCCAGGACTAGACACACAAACGGATGTTTATGTGTTCATTAGAAGAGAATTACTGCGTCAAGCAAAGTGTTTATTAAACAACGTGCAATACATTTAACAATTCAATTCGAACTTTATTTGAGACTCACAAGAGGGAGGACCATGGTAATAAATTCGAAAAAGACGAACATGATAAAATCTCTTTTTAGGCATTAAATCTAATGTCTCCTTCTGCAGGTACATCACTTCCTTAGAGACGGGCAGCCAGCCGGTCACCGACATCTTTCACTTTGTCGTTTATGACGGAGACAACAATCGCCTTGACAACCAGATGTGCACCATCACCATCACCTCAACGCCCAGACAGCCACCAGTGGTCACAGTCCACAGTGGCATCAAGGTAGCCGCACACTTACGTATAACACAGTATGCATGCACATTATACTGCGCATTTACCTTTCTGAGACCAGTACAGTAACGCGCACACACACACAGGCCCAATTCTAAAATGATCCTAATATATACAAAATTACAATTTTACGGATGGTAAAAGTACATAAACAGTCTTATACACACAAACTGCACGTTGTTATTTCCTCTCCATTACCCCGCCTGCTCATGAGAGGCTGAAATCCTAAAATAGTCGTCTTCTTCTTCTTTTTTTTTTTTTTTTTTTTAAGCAGCTGCTGTATTTAGAAAACAGTCATTAACGCGACAAATGAAGCAGAGGACACCATCACGCGCCGTCATGTGTTGTCCCTCAGATAGCGTGGGACAAACCCTGTTAGGAAAAACAGAACCTCTGTGCTTAAGGAGGTGGTTTCATTCTTTTTTTTTTCCCTGAAAAGCGATGGACTGTGTGTTACAGAATCACTCGAAACACAAACCGCTCGTCTTGGGACTTGTCAAACGTCCATCAGATGCTTCAGTTAACTGCTCCTACTACTGCTACTGTTCTCCATTATTGCGTTAAGTTCCTTTGGCAGGTAAAAATTTTAAATATGTCTCCAAGGGAACGCAAATGCACAACAGCAGACTCTTGAGAGAGAGCCCAGCTCCAGCTGTGTAGGGCAACTGGCGGAGGAGGGGAAGTGTGATGCTCGCTGTAGAGCCGCCCTCGGGGATTGATCCCATATTAGCGCTGCAGAGCTGCCCCTCCTGAAAAGACACAAAGTGAAATCTCAAAGGTCTCTACTTTAAAATCTCTCCGTTACTTAGCTGGGAGGCCTTTCTTTTTCAGTTGTAGGCAGAGAAAAGGGCTAAAACCTCTCCAGTGGTTACAGTTAAAAAGAACATAATAAAGGTGGAAGCAACTCCAAGCTGGAAGATTTCTTGACCCTTCAAACGTCCTCTTAGGACTTGGAATAAAGTCTAAAGTGTATTGGGGGGCGGTCCAGATCAAGATCAAGATCAGACATTCTGCAGATACTCAGATAAATAGGTGAACTCTCAGATGAAGCAGAGTATATTGGTGGGTGCATGTTATCTGATTCTGTAGTTTAGAGTTAGTAGTACATATAAAAGTCCCTTTTCTTTTATTATCAAGTTTTATTTACAACTGCTACCCACTAAGCTGGATCAGAAAAACGTATAAGGTCGGAATAAAGTTTGCATAACCACCAGATATTATTATTGAAAGGAATTGAAACCTTTGTATTTGAACCGTGTGTCACTGGTAGTGTCGGGGCTGTCGATTCTCTCTCAGACTATCAGGCAGCGAGGAAACTAGGTTATTTTTTGCAAAGGTTCCTAAAAGGCCAAACATGTGTTGTAATATCCAAATGTCTGAGTATTTAGAGCCTGACCTTTGCATCTGTTATGCTAAACCTGCGAAACTGTCAACGTAGAAATGATCTGTAGAGGAAATAACATCGGGGCCAGCAGGACTTACTTTAGCATTTTGTTGTTTAGGTCCAGGAAGGCGGCCGAGTTCAGCTGTCTACCAATCACATCACAGTGTCGGACCTGGACACGCCCAGGAAGGACCTGCTGGTTTGGCTCGACAGTCCTCCAAAATACGGCTTCATCGAAAACACAGGCAGAGGTGAGACCTTCTTGTGTGTGTGTTTTATTAGCGTTTTAGACCTTCGGAGTACGGACGGTGTTGCAGACAGGTGGCTTAACTTCGGCCGGCCTCTCCTCCTTCATGTAGGGTTACAAATCAGAACACAAACGGACAAAAGAACACGTGACACAGCGCTACTTCTGCGTGCATGTGCACAGTCACACCTGCATTCCTCCGAATGATCTCCACACTCTACTTGCGTCACACTCCTACTCGCACAATGCCGGCTGAACTCCTCCGCGGTGCAGCTGCCATCTGTCACAGCTTGATTATGTTGTGGATTAGCGCTGCCAGATAGCCGGGCTACAGATGGGGCCATTGTTGTAGTCCCAATTTTGACTGCACGCCTGCTCAACCGCCGCTGTACTTTGTTCGGCCCCTGAGAGGAAAGGCTGAGATGAGTTGAAAAGGAACCGAGCCCCACTGGGGAAAGGTATCATTGCGAGAGCAGAATGGAAGTCAAAGATGATACCCATGGATGTATAGACAAGATTCGCAAAAAGAACGCAAGCTTCTTGCAGTAATACGGTTATGAATAGTAACATTTGTAATAGCATACGTAGCCCAATTTGCAGAATGTGTGAGGGTGTTTGGCGTTTCATGACTCGTATGTGCTGTACAGTCAACCATAAGGGCTACATGCAGGATGTGGAAATACAAAACTGCACAACATCAACATGTCCTGACGTATGATGATCACATGAACACCAATAATAATTTAAAAAAAGAGGTACACTACCTGACCTTTCCTTGAGAACATCCAAAGCTCTATTTACCAATCTTTTATCAATCTGTCTCTTGAGAGTTACTCAAGTTACTTGCTACAGTTGAATTTCTAGTATTGATGAAACGGCAAAAACATAAAAAACCCGAGAATGTCAAGATGAACAGCTGACTTCTCTACGAGTGCTGAAGGGTTATGGGTTAAGAAAGTGACCATGATGGGTTAATGTGTAAGGCAGTACGTTTCATTTTTTATAAAGTATGCGAAGCCATATTGATACAAATTTGGCTCTGCCGTATTACATGCAAGAAGGAGTCATCGGCAGATGTAATGAAGGACAAGCAGGGATATTTACATTGTCTGCTGCTGTTGATAAGCAGCTGGCACCAGTCTTCTCTCTCCAGCCGACCGTCCTTGATGGCTACTGGAGCAGAGGGACAGTCGTTGGTATTCAGCAGAGTCAGTCGGCAGTGTGGGGCGACTGGACTGTTGCTGCCGCCGAGGCACCGGGGAGGCCAGCCGGTGTCACTGTCAATGTCCTTTTTGTTTTTAATGAAACCAACGTGCACGGGCTTTGCGTGCAGATGCGCGGAAACGCAGAAGGCATTCACCCTTCTTTGTGTTGACGTATGACATTTGCAGGACAGAATACACACCTACATACATTATGCTGTATTTATATTCAAAACAGCTTTGACCAAAACATTAGCGTCTCAATTTGTGTGGTTAGCACAGGGATGCATAAAAGTCATTCTCTAATGTTAAGCATTTTCATTTTAACAGCGGGTGCAGACGCATTTAAACATGCATACACATATAACGCTGCATATTTACATAATAAAATAATAGTTACACTGAGGTTAGTGACGTCAGTTGGTCCATATATCTGCTAGATGAGTGAGACATCTTTGTAGATATTCACGACAGGATGAGAGCACTGATGTGTTTGGTCAAGATAAATCAGATTAAACTTAATTATGTGCCTAAAATTACAAGTTTGTCAAACAGCTGACCTTTCATCCTGTATGGAAGCCTATAGGGGACTATATTAAAATTCAGTTCAATTAAATTTTTATAGCCTCAAATTAAGGTTCAAGGCTTAACTTAAAAATTAGAAAATGAGATAACATTGTTTATATTGCATTTTAATTTTTAAATTTGAATTAACTTTGAAAATTAAATGTCAAACAGCTTTTAATATGACCATAGAATGCCCATACAAGTATGTGAATATGGAAATGCAAATTGGATTATTGTATTTTAATTTATACTCAAATAACACATACGTAACGTTTTAATTTTCAAGTTTTCATTATCATTTTAACATAGTCCCCTAGAGGCTTCCATACTCTGGCTACATTGCGAGTCCAAAAGTTCTACCTGAAAACAAGAAATATCAGAATTTAATGACTTGCCATTTGCCTTTGTTTGCCTTTTTGATTTTAATGAACTTCTGGCCTTTCCTCTTGTGTGACACGTTGCCATTTGCATCCCCACAAATAGTAAGTCTCTGAAAACAGAAATATTTGTCATTATGTTGTATTATGAAGTACGGGATCAGCCTCCGGAGCATTTGGTGTGGCTTAGAAACGTTTTATTAAATGATCCCACTCACGCATTTATCACTGGGTAGTCCGTCTCGCTCGCAGGAGGGAATATCCGTGTGTGTCAGAGGTCTCTCTCCACCTAAAGGTTATTAGTATCTGATAGAGAGAATTAAAGGACAAAAGCATCCAGAGGCCTTAAGGTTGTCAGTAAAGTATTACTTCAAAGCAAGCATAAAATTGAAAGCCTCAGAAATGCCTAAAGGCGTGAAAAATAAGCTATTTTTCATCTGTGAAATGACAGAATTATTGGATAAATATTACAGCATGCTCCCTATCTGCTTAACTCAACATGTCTGTGCGTCATGTCCATGAACAACTAACCCTCCTCCTGACGTCTCGTATATAGTTTCACGACTGTCTTTAGTCTTGTCCAATAAAGCGATAGGCCGAGATGTCAGCAGCGTTGCTTCTCTGTTTCGCTCCTGAAATCAGCAGATACACCGTGTTTGAGAAGAAACGACTCTGCCAAACTTTCCTTGCATTTCTCCGGTGGCTGCAGGTGATTTCCCATCCTGATTAGGATTCTGCGAGGGCTTTCCGCTCAGATAACAGACTCCCTTCCCTCACCTTATAACAGCCAGATGATGGATATGTGATGTGATTTACTGTTGTGCCTGAAGTACACACACACACATAAATACACACATCAGATATTCCCTGCGGATCCCTGACTCAGCTCACCGCGGAGTCATCCATCTTCCGTGACGAAGACACTCTCGCTTTGTCTCAAACTTCTAAGGATTTCGGGGTTGATTTTGTGCATTCACTACTACTCTCCCTCGATGCCGTGAGTGTTGTTACAGGCGGATTGGGCTTCGGAGGGGAATTGTTGGGAACTGTGAGAGTCTCTCGGTGCATCTGTACTGCAGACGGTTCTGACTGAAGAGAAATAAAAAAGGCTGTTTAGGGGGGGAAAGAAGACAAGCTGGTCGCCTGAGAGGCACACGGGTTTTGTGTTACAGTGTCACAGCTGAAGATAAAAATACTCAACAAGCAGAACTTGTGTTAACATTGAGTGCTTTTTAAGCACTATTTTTGTGGTAATTTTCACCTTTATTGGACAGTTTGACAGCGGCAGACAGGAAACATGTGGCGAGAGAGAGGAGGAGGGGCGCGTGACATGCAGCAAAGAAACCGCACCGGCAACGCTTTGGTCACGTGGCGTGCGCTGTAACCAAGGCGCTCCGACAGACTGCTTTTTAAAGTACATCAGAGTAGTATGGGACCCCCCCCTGATGGAGTCCAGACACTGGTCGTGGCTGAAGGAGTGGACACTGAATGTGGCGACCTGGAGGTGAACGGCAGCGAGTCCGCGCTGAAATGACAGCTGACCGCAAGCGAGAGGAGAACAGATTTCAAGTCTGACGGCAGCAATGTGTTTGGCCGTTCGGTCTGGTTGGATGAGCGAGAGAGCAAACGGCCATAATTATAATTAAGAAAGCAGGAAGAGAGAGAGGGGGATGTGAATGAATGAGGAATAAAGATACTCTTCCTGATTAAACTTCATTAAAAAGTGACAAGTAAAAATATCATGGACTGGAGACAGAAACAGGTTTCCGATAACTGTCCCTCTAAACCTCCCGTCCACCAGGAGGCTCAGTTGGCGGCTCGCGGGTCGTCACCCCTGATGTGCCTTTCTCCGTGGAGGACCTGACGTCCAACTACATCTTCTATGTCCAGGACGGCCAGCGCAAAGCTCCGGCCAAACAGGACGTCTTCAGCTTCTACATCAGCGATGGACTCAGCCAGACGGAGTCTTTCAGCGTCGAAATTGACATCCAGGTAACTGAAATCATGACGCAAGCGTGTTTTTTTTGCTCCAAACCTGTGGCTCAACATATAGTAAATATCCAAATATATTCTTTATGGCAGTTTTATGTAATATACATCTCTGGAAAAAATTAAGAGACCACTGCAAAAGGATCAGTTCTCTGGTTTTAATATGTATACCTATGTGTTGTAGTCAAATGAACTTTGGAAAATTTAGAGTGGTCTCTTACTCTTTTCCAGAGCTGCGTGTGTTTAAATCTAAGGACTAGTATATTTTGACGTCACCTGGATTCCGATTGGATCTGCAGCACAACCATGAGGCCAAACCTTTAATTTGATATCCGCCTCAGCTGTAAAGTCACGCAGACCCTTTTTCTAACGGGGACAAAACTCTTAATTTTGGAGATTTCCTGACATTTCCTCCAGCACCTCCATCACACCCAATTATCACTGCGATCCTCCTCCTGGCACAATAATAATCATGGTGTTAATAGCCGTCAAGTCCCAGTATCATGTTGGCAGTGAAGATAACCGCTGAAATGAGAGATATTTAGGTGGAGGTCTGCACCAAACTGAGAATTCCAGAGTTATTTAATAGTTTAACTTAATTTGCATCCTTCTAATTTACTTGACTGTATTCTGGAAATTAGATTTACTATCTCTGTTGGTAACTTCCGAATCTTCAAAAGAATTTAATGCAGGTTCTTGAATTGGTTAATTATTTGAATTTAAATTGGGGTTGTTTTTTTGTTTTGCTACTTATTTTCATGTGAGGTTTTCTCTCTGAAGACCAAAACGCTCTGCTCTGCTACAGCTGCTCTGTGAGCCGCTTGAGTTTAGTTGGAGAGAGACGAGAGGGAGACTTTACAGCCGCACTAATTGAAAAATGGACCGTCCCTTTTAAAACCACTGTCCTTGATCTGCACGTGACGTCACCTGCGGAAAATAAAAACAGCTCCTTCCTCGGTGTGTGTTTTCCGGCTAAACAAACGCCGTCAAAATCCATCACTTAAGCCTGTTTTATGTCTCGAGTTGAATTGATGAAGCCGTCGGTGAGCTGTTAAGTGTGTGTGTGTGTGTGTGTATTTAGAGAGGATTGTGCAGAGTGTGTGTGTGTTTATTAGAAGAAAGCATGAGCTGAAGGTCAGCGGCTGCCTTGGCTCAACTCGTGCACTTTAACTACCACAGGACTCCCGGTGTGAAAGAGGATCAAACAAAGTGTTTGTGTTGCACAGTTCTGTGGCGTCTTCTCACACGAGCACTCAAAGTTCCGTTCTCCTAATTGAGCAAACTGTACTATGGTAAGAACATCGTGTGGCTCTGCAGTTACTTGTGGACGAAAACACGTCCCAACAAAGTCACTTCAATGAGCACAAGAGATCTGCTTCTCTTAAAGCAGCCGGTCATGTGATTAATCAGAGGTGTGGACTCGAGTCACAAAATTCCATGACCTTAAACGCCACGTGACAAAATCAAAGAGGACTTGCAACGCGACTTGGGCTGTAGCACTTGTTCACTTGGACTTGAGCCTTTCAACCTGACGAGGCCAAATATTTGAATAAGACACAAATAAGGTACAAACTTTAGAAAGCATTCCTGATTTGTTTAAATTTGATATATTATTACTAAATGACATTACATTTGCTGACTCCACACTCAAAGTTTAGGACTTGAGACTTGCTTGTGACTTGATCGCACCTTGAATGAAATCACTCATTTATCTCATTTTACATCAACAACAACAACAAATAAAGCCGGTGCCTATTCATCAAACCGAAACACATCCCTCTCTTGTGCTCGGGCCCGTTGGTGAACAAAGAAACTGGTCGTGTCTCGTAAATCGGAGTGATTTGTTTTCCCGCTCTCAGCAGAGTAAAGAGGACCGAGAGCCGGTGGTGTCGGTCAGCAGCATCCACATGGAGGAAAACTCTGGGGTCGTCATCACCAACTCGTCTCTCAGCGTCCACGACCAGGACACGCCTGACAACGAGATCCTCTTCACCATCATCAGGAAGCCTTCGTACGGTGAGCACTGATGGCCGATCAGCACGCTGCTGTCCGGTGCATAGGCTCACTCTCAGTTGCTAGTTTATTAGGTCTGCCTAACATAATGCAGTATCATGCAACAGCCCTGCAATAAATCCTACCTTCATTATGCTGAGAAGAGTTTTGGCTATTTTACCCAACTCTCAGCTCTCAGTATAACGCAGCACAATCCAACAGCACCACAGCCTTCAAAATGACCATGAAATTGAATCAGCTGAGCATTAAATCCTTGTAGCAAGGGCGATTTATTCCAGGGCTGTGGTATGAGACAGCAGTGGTTTTAGCCGTCGCTCGGCTCGACTTTAAGGCCACATGCGAGATGAAACTTCATCAGACGTTTATACACTGGGGCTGCGGCGCTCGTCCAAAGTTGAATGAATGAATGAGGATTTTCTGCCACTGTAGGCGAGACTTACACGCGTGTTGATCCCTGTTGTATTGGCCCAACGTCTATCTTTCAACATGGATGAAAACGTTCACACAAAAATATCAAAGCAGTCAAATAGCAGCACACGGATGAACGCATAAAAACGAAATCAGTAAGAGAGACATGGAAATGTCTTGATTTCCTTTCATTCATTCATTCACACGGTGCTTTTATTCAGGTATTTATGTGCATTTATCAGGCAGAACAAAAGGTTTAAAACAAGGAGTAGGACAAAACAAGAGTAAATTTTAATGCAGGGAAACGGGACCACGTCTACCAAATGAGCACATAGATAATTTGATCTGACATTAACAATATATTAATTTAGACATCCTCCAAATATTAGCAAGAAAGTAAATGTAATTAAATACATAATGCACTACAGGTGTTTGATCCTGGTTTAATATATATATATATATATATATATATATATCCTGGTATATAAATAAAATAAAATGGGAAAGAACTTCTTTTTTAAGAAATTACATTTATATTTTTACGTCTTGTGAGGTAGGTTATCACAGGTCTCAATTCTATGAAGATATAGCAGTTTTATTATTAATGCTATGTAGTACACCAATTTTGTGTTTTTTATATATTATATATATATATAGTGTAAATATAGTATTTACAGTATGTGGCTTTAAAAGCAGTAATTTTTATTTGCTTTTTTAAATGTAATGGAGACGTCCGTTTGCTGACATTCTCGTGTATATTCACATACAGAAACAGCAAACACTGCAGGTAAACACTGGAAAATGATACAAACAGATTTTACACGTTGGCGCGCACACACACACACACACCACACGCATGCACACACGCATGCACACACACACCACACGCATGCACACACACACACACACACACACACACACACACTAATAAACAGCCCAGCAGAGAGTTATGCTGAGGAGCTTCCACCATGTTCATAGTAAATTGTGAACGTGATAGAGACGAACACACACACAGTAGTAAACACATCACTCTCACCTCCGACACCCAAACAAGAAAAACACGCCGTCCGGCCGCCTGCAGTGCCGCACTCTGACTGCAGCCATCGCTCACACACTCGCTGCACACGACACGACGACACACACTCAAATCAACTGACCTTCACACACTCTGTTTTCCCCGTCCGTTTCCAAATTGAGTTTTCTCTCCTGCCTGCCAGAGCCTGGTAGGCTGAAAAATGTTTACTATTATTATTTTTCATATTTCTTACTCAGCAGTCTTCTGCCGTACCCAGTGAATCAGCATCAGGAAGTGGGTGGCCAAATTCAATAAAGGAAGTGGAGCGCAATAACATGTCACACTGAAATAATGTCAAAGCAGAGACAAACAATGAATTATGAAATAAGTGCTTGTTTGATGTTTCACGATTCTTAAAAATTAGTTTGTTTTGAGTTAAGGAAACATATCAACCCCATAACGAGCCGATTAGATTATGTTTTGGTTGAGATGCAGGAAACGGACGTCACTAAAGTCGACGAATCGAGGAGCTGGAGCTTCTAGTGCCGACAGCCAATCAGAGAAGTGGCTTTTTTTCTGGCTGCTTGAGTAAAATGCATGTATATGAATTACTAAACATATTTATTAATCAGTTTCATCAAGTTTCAGCTACTGTTTTTTATGATTTCACAAAAGGTGATCGCAAAATCTGGAATCTTCTTCCCCAGTTGGTCAGATTTGCTGAATTTCTTTGACAGTTTTAAGCGGCTTTTAAAAACCCAACTTTATAGGCAGGCCTTCTTATGAATCGTGCTTTTATTGCAATGAACTTTTCTTTATGCATTTATTCATTTAGAATGGTTCATGCTTTAACTGTTGTGTTTTCAAATATACTTCTTGATAAATGTTTGATTTCCAACATAATCTGGTGTTTCATCATGGACACAACCACTCAAAGGAAACCAAATCATCTTTTAATATTTCAAATGAAAAAATCCCGTTGTAATATTTGTTTGTCGTCTCCTGGAATTTATAGTAGCAGTTAAAGGCTTCGAGAGTCTGCATATGTTGCCTTTAGGAACCTTGAAAGGTGCTTGAATTTTTTAACTTTTCTCTTAAAAAGCTGTCGGAACCCTGAGTGTAACAAGCTGTTAGGAGCCGGTTTAATGCAACGTTTTGCGTATGATCAATGTGATCAATTCAATACTTTTATTAAACTCCGGCAGAGAGAGAGAAAAACATTTGACTATTTGAAGCAACATGTCCTCGGGCGGCTTTGAGTTTAGCTGATGTCCAATTTCTGTTTCATGTTTAAATGAAATTGTTCCATTTCTCACTCCTGGAATCGGTTCTTTAAGCAGTAGCAGGCCTGGGATCCAGTTTCAGGTGTTTGACCGTGTGATGACTGTCCTGCTTTCTCTTTTAAACTCATCCAATCTGCATGTTTTTATCATCTGGTGGGGGATGAGGAGGAACATCGTCTCACAAAACACATCCAGTTTGAACGCTATTTGATTTTGTTTTTATTGGATTTTTAAAGACAGCTGGTTCAGCAGATGACCCTCATCTCGCTGCATGTTACCTCTCTCTAATCTGTCCAACCCCCCCTGCCAGGCACCTGCCTGGGGACGGTGCTCATAACGGGCCCCTCCGCCCCCATCCCTCCCCAGTAAAGGCGCCATAAAGCAGCCGGCGAAACCGAGTGTACCACCGCCATAAAACCAGCAGCGTGTACGGCTGATGGGACGCAGGGAGCAGGAGAGGAGTGATTTCGTACAGGCCGATGAGTCCTGGGCAACTCGTCTTTTTAACAGGCTGCCTCTCCACAGTCCTCACATCTCACACACAGATTTATCAGAGAGAGACTCCCTTTCTAACATAATAAAGACGTCAGGATGCTGCAACTCTCCAGACCAACATCCAAAGTTACTTCATGTCATCGAACTTGTTTCGTGTCAGTGGAAGGTGCCACACAAATTAATTAGTCATACTAATATTAAGTCCTAGAGTTTCTTTTTCAGCTTATATTATATACTGTAAATAAATAAATATAAAAACTGTAGAGACTACAAGGCCAGGAAACTGTACGTTCTACAGTTTACACCTTAGACTGTACACAAAGATGGCCGACATGTCTTCCACCCGAACTAATCGCAAGCACACCCCGTTTTCATAGCCTCAAATAACTAAGAAAAAACTAACTTAGCAGAAAAAACGAGCACTTGAAGAAAGATCAGCTATGTTTGAGGTCATTTAGAAACAATGTCTCCATTACATTCTGCTGTTTGTCCACCAGAGAGCAAGAGACAAGTTCTGTCTGTATTATTAAGTATCGAATGACACCGAAGCACAGCTGGCGTCGAATGTTTGCTCAAATTTGTATTTGTACGTCTATTTTTTTCTTTCAAACTTAGGAGGATTCTAATTCTAATTCTGCAAATTTTAAATAGTATTTTACTCAAATCAAAGTTCTTGCTTGTGACCTACGTTGTTCTGGTATTGGTACCAAACTTCAGTATTGGCACTAGCATTAAAACATTTTAAACGATACCAGCCCGATTTTATATTTTAAAAAAGCAAACATCAGGAGCGTGACCTGGTGACTTAGGGGTTAATGTGTTAACTCCCTACTGTCATGGTCTAATAAAGGCATAAAATATCCCATAAAATGCATCTGTTTTATATAGACCTGCAATGATTAGTAGGAAAATATTATATATTGATTAATGTTTGTCATTTTTCAAGCAGAAAATGTCAAACATTTGCTGCTTCCAGCTTCTTAAATGTGAGGATTTGCTGCTTTTCTTTGTCCTTTCTGACAGTAAGTGAAGAGTCTTTGGGTTTTGGGCTGCTGGTCGGACAAAAGAAGCAACTTGAAGACGTCACATTGGACTCTGGGAGACTGCGATGAGCAGTTTTCACAGTCTTTTGACATTTCATAGATGAAACGATTCATTGATTAATGGATAATGAAAATAATCATACATTTTTCAAACATTATATCGACCATTATTATTCTGCAAAAAAAAATTTATGTGTAGGAGGCAAGAAGAGTGTGTGTGTGTGTGTGTGTGTGTGTGTGTGTCCTCTCATTATGCTCCAGGATTTAGGCTGCAATCCTTTTGAAGCCTGGGCTTTGATTTAAGAAGTGGTGTAATTTAGTGGAATCTAAAAAGTCTCATTAGTTTCTACAAAGACCTTTCTTGTCTTTCATGTACTGCATGACAAACTCCCGACGTCCTCCGTTTGACGCGGATAATCACAGCACTTAACCAGATGCAGTTTGAGGTGCTGCTTTAGTCAGCTACCATTAGCATGTGCTAACACACACCTATATCCACTTCACAATCAGAGGTTCATTAATCTGTCTTTCCCTCAGGCAAAGTCCGCAGACGGCAGTTCTACTCTCAGCCGCTGGAGAACGGCCGGGTCCTCACGCAGGGCTCCACCTTCACCTACCAGGACGTCCTGGACCAGTTGCTGGTCTACACACCTGAAACCGTCAGCGGGGGTGCCGATGAAATGGGTTTCACCCTCACCGACGGCATCTACACGCACACGGGACGCCTGGAGTTCACCATGGACGTCAGGAGGAGCGAAGGACCCAGAATGACCGTCAACAGGGGCCTGCAGCTCCCGGCAGGTGAGCGGCAGGCCTGTCATGGTCTGTGTTAATACACGGGCTCAGTAGATTCTTTGGCGGTGTGAGAAAAGTGTTAAATTAAGACCTTGAAAATATAATGAACACATAATAGCAATTCACCGACTCCCAAGTGTGAGAATTTAATTTCACACAAGGTAGAAAAGGAGATACAGATTCAGATAAAAGAAAACATCTCATTCATTCAAAGGAAGAGGAAAAGCTAAATACCATCAAAACATAACTCCCATAAAAGGAATGTGCGTTGGTATATCGGTACATAACAACAAACATGGTAAGTAGAAGATATAAATAAAGTCAAGTCAAGAAACTATAAATATAAAATGTGAAACAATATTATAAAACAAATATGTTCAAAAAAAGGACCAGGCGAGGTCAGGATGAGTGAGTGTTATCGAGGAGGATATTTGTGTTGTGACAGAGAGCGAGAGATGAAGACGTTGAGTGCTCTGAATTATTTCAGGGTCTTCGTCTAAGATCACAGAGCAGAACCTGAAGGCTACAGACGTCGACTCGGACAGCCTGAAGCTCAGGTACGTCCTCACCAAAGACCCTCCGGCTGGCAAGATCCAACTCGGCAAGAGTGGACGTGTGGAGAGGATTTCTGTTAAAGGTCCCATTCAGAGCTTCACCCAGGAGGACGTCAACAAAGGTGACTATTTCTGTTATCCTGTTTTCCATTTGTTGTCCTGTCTTCTATTTCTTGCACAGAGTCGGTTGAGAAGCAGTCAACGTTTGCCCAAGCGCTCGCCCCCAGCATTCTCACCTTTGCCACGGATCTTTCTCAAATTTGATGCTGCTGATCTCCGCACCG
>JAVQJF010093775.1:0-33033 GCA_036023855.1 Gadopsis marmoratus
TTCAGCTTGACCGGTTTGGTGGTGGGTCAGTGATGGTCTGGGGAGGCATATCCATGGTGGGACGCACAGACCTCTACAGGCTAGACAACAGCACCCTGACTGCCATTAGGTATCGGGATGAAATCCTTGGACCAATTGTCAGACCCTACGCTGGTGCAGTGGGTCCTGGGTCCCTCCTGGTGCACGACAATTCCCGGCCTCATGTGGCGAGAGTATGCAGGCAGTTCCTGGAGGATGAAAGAATTGATACCATTGACTGGCCCCCACACTCGCCTGACCTAAATCCAGTAGAACATCTCTGGGACATTATGTTTCGGTCCATCCGACGCGCCAGGTTGCACCTCAGACTGTCCAGGAGCTCAGTGATGCCCTGGTCCAGATCTGGGAGGAGATACCCCAGGACACCATATGTTGTCTCATTAGGAGCCCCGACGTTGTCAGGGATGCATACAGGCATAACACCAAACTACTGAGCACCATTTTGAGTTGCTGCAATGATATTTCAGCAAAATGGACTGGCCTGCCGCATAATTTTTTCACTTTGAATTCAGCCCTCTGTAGGTTGATAAGTTTCATTTCCATCAAACGATGTGGCATCCTTTCAATCCTAACACGTTACCCAGTCCATATCAGTATAGATATCCAACATGATTTTTTATTCCCATTGAGATCTGATGTGTTTTCAACGTGTTCCTTTACCTATTTTGAGCATTTTGTATAAATGCTTTAAACACGTTTTGTATAATGTTTTCAGAAATACAGAATTTTGTTGTTGAAAATTTACAAAAAGATATGCTGTGCTAAAATGTTTTAGGCTGCATAGTTAGTCATGTAATAAATATACAGATAAAACATTTGCAGCAAGGATGTATGTGATTTTTATTTCATCCAGGGCCTGATGAGGTGATATACTGTAGTTCAGTTGGCTTGGAAGACTAAAACTCCTGCACCTCTCTACACCCAGAGAAAGGGACATCACTTGAAGTGGCTTTTCTTGGGGTAATAATACATGTTATGTGTTATTTCTCATATGTATCTATAGATTCATGATATTAAATCTGTAATAGATTTTCAGATGAGGTTATACATGTTTTCATTCACACACACTTTACAGTTAATACAAAAGTAGATGCATATTCTGTAGAGAGGCCATCAAATGGTTTGAAGAGTTCATTACTAATCACCCACACAAAACACCCAGATTTCTCCATATACAGCATATACACATATATACGTATATATCTTTTAATCTATGCATACTAGCTTGACTTGACATGTTGTTTTGTCATGTTCATTGTCTAATGTGACTGAAATCTGCGGTGGTTTGTGGACTGCTGTCCTTGGTGTTGATATTTCAGCAAATGCTGCAGTGTAATTGACTCGATCTAGTTTGTAGTTAAAGGAAGATGAGCTGGTGGTGTTGATGTTTTCAGGAACCCAACAAAACGCTTATTACCACTGGGGTCAGGGATGGTAAAAATTGCAAATGGTAACAGAAAAAACTCTTAACGGCGTGGTAAAGAGGACTGTTTTCAGCAATATGTCATTCATTACAGTTACACATATTGAAATGTACTTTTCATTCATTTAATTTAATTCAATATTAATAACCACACAACCGAGATCAGTGGCATTCGCTTGTACAGCACGGAACACAGTAATATGAGCACAGTACAAGCTTTACACGCCGGACACATGACGAATATCCGGTGAACAAGTGTTCATACTCTGTAACTGAAAGGCAGCTCGGAGTTGCTACTGTGACTCTGGTGAAGAGGAGGAACGAATGCTCGGCGCGGCGTTTCCACCCGGATGACTTTAGCAGGAGTACCAGGTCAGAGCAAACGCAACAGCGCGCAATGCCGCACATTCTTAGCTTGTTACGGTGGTTTGTATGCGTGTGTAGCAGGGTAACGTTAGTGTAGCAGTGTAACGTTAGTGTAGCAGTGTAACGTAGCAGGGTAACGTTAGTGTAGCAGTGTAACGTAGCAGGGTAACGTTAGTGTAGCAGCCAGACAGCGGTGGTTTGTTAGCAGCTGCCGTTAGCGGCTCATGGAAGTTGTCCTGTGCTGCTGCATCGTCTTCCGGTCTCCACTGATGTGAAGGACGTGCAGCTGCACGTATGTTTTGCTCTTGTACATCAGCTGATTTTAAAAAGCCTGTACATTTAGTCTACGGCAAGTCCGCGCTGTGAGTAATTTGCACGCTGTCCAGATGATAGACGGTGACTCCTCCTGCTTGTTGCGTATGTCATGAAGGCGCTTTTGAGGAAGGTTCACAGCGTCTTTGTAAAGATCGCCCTGTTTCCGAGCACATTTGGCAGGACAGGCCCACGGCCTGCTGCCTCAGAGGTGTTGACCTGCCACCTGCTGCAGCGGAAACTCCCGCCGTGGACTTCATACTGTGTCCGCTACAGCTCCGTCCACAATGACCAGTTCGGACTGTCCAACTTTAACTGGCGAGTCCAGGGATCCAACTACCAAATCCTGAGAACAGGCTGCTTCCCCTTTATAAAATATCACTGTACCAAAGCGCCTCCGCAGAACCTGGAATTTGAGGACAGGTTTTTCTCCATGTTGAAAGTTATTAATCTAGGTAAAAATCCATTTAATGCTCTGCCTTATTTCTATGAGATAGAAATTCTTATTATTAGACACCGCATAATCACTGTGTCCTTTTATTGCAGGCATCCCGTGTTTGGCCTATGGCATTGGTTGCTGGATGGTGGTGGGATTTGCTGAAGCCGTGCAGACAAGTGTTGGACCCGTCACAGTCTATTTTGCGTACAAAGAAGATGAAGGCGCGCAGTATTAAACAATGAAGAAAACACTATTTTGAATGTGTCTTATCAAGACACTCTTGCTTGCCAAGCTGCTGTGTTTACAATGTCTCCCACGGTGATGGTCTGGTGGACCTATTGACAAAAGTGCCATCTTGGGTCATTAGTGGTCCCATTGTCTGACTTCACAGGTTCATTTGTGTTTAATTATTTAAAATGGAGGAGTCAGTTATGCATGTTATTACACTGACATACAATACTGACAGTGTTTATTTGTAAAGTTAACTCTTCATTAAAATTTGATGTAAAGTTTAGGATTTCTTTAAGAATAGACGGTTGACAAACTTTCTTTTCCTGGATGTTTTCACAGCGGCGTATCGGCCTCCAGTGCATATCTTCAGAGTCATTGCATTGTGAAAGTATACTTTTGCAACAAATATTAGAGTTTATTTTTTATGCCACATGGACTTAACACCTGTGTTGGTAATAAGGGTCGTCCAGCTCCTCAAGATGAGCTCTGTGATGGTAAATAAGCCAGACAGTTCCTTCAGTGACCAACTCTTTAGAATTAGTAGTTCATATAAGTGATACCAAGTGGAAATATTTATTTGATGCTACCATGTCTTTGGCTTCATCTTGTGTGACAAATACAGGCATTGAAATAACCCTGGCTCATTTATTTAAAGGTAAATTAGTGATCACTCTCCATGCAACAGATATTCAATAGTGTTAGAGGGAAAAATGGTGACAAGACAGGTCTGATAAAATAGGTTTTAATTACCAAAGTGTGGCCTTTGTGTAGAGACATCTGCATCCCTTCCTTCAGGCCTTCTCTGGCCTTTGATTTCTGGTAATGTGCTTTGCTGACAGGGCACATTTACCTCTGCTGCAGAGTCCTGCTCCCTCTGAGAGGCAGGTTGACAAACTGCCATATTGATTTCTTCACCCCTCAGCATCTCCCACTAATAGCATTTATCAGCGACCTCAATTTTCTGGCCTTGGCCTCTTCATTTTTAGCAACAATGAAACCGAGCAAATAATTTCTTGTTGTACATGTAAATCAATGCACCTTTTGACCTTCTTTGCACTTTAAGGCTACGATATCGGCGTACGTACTGTTCATGATATACAGCCTCTTCATGAGTGTCGTATTTGGTAAAACGTGCTTGACCTATGCAACAACCTTTAACTGGATAATTAGGTTTAATATGAAAAAATATCAAAAGTGTTAAACGTTCCTTCATTGTGACCTTATGATGGGAGGCATTTGTCATTTGTAGCACTTTCACTAGCACCACCATCCCCTCTTTCCCCCCGCCAAAAAAGCAAGAAAAATGACTTTGCTTTGCTGAAGCAAGCACACTACCTACTGAACCAGAAGTTAAACAGATACTTACTGTCCCTGAATGTACAGCAATTTGCACAACCCCTCCACCACACGTCAGAGAATACTGTCTTAAATATGTTTTTATTTTAAGCAATATAACCATGTCATGTACAAAATTTCTAAACCTGATGCAGAATTAATGTGTGAAATCCTCTTTAACAGCGTGATGACACCGCACTGCCTGTTAATCATGCTAATTGCCTTGAACAAGGAACAGTTAGACACACTTATGGAAATCTGATCCATAGTATCAGGCTGCACTTGGATCCCCCTTCTTTCATTTCAAACCTTTCATCAGGACTGAAAGTGTGCATGGGGAATGCTCAGGCAACCATGTCTTAATTACTCATTGACCCTTTGACCCACGAGCTGCATTGAAAGCGCTGTACAGCCAGACACAATTGCGCGGGGTTTGCGACTGACTGCAGCTTTGTGCGCGGCTATTACAGGATGATGCGAGTCGGTGAAATCTAGACTGTGGAGCATGTGAGTTGAATTGTATTCGTTTTCAGGGCTTCACCTTTGAGTCACTCTAAACTGCAGGGGAGGGCACCCCTTCAGCTCGGGCAGAGGCTTAGCATTACACGTGGAACCTAAAGTCACCACCAGTGCAGGTCTAGGGTATCTGGACTGCAAATGAGCTGCTGTATATTAACAAAATATATCAGCATTTGGTGTAAGATTTATGCCTTTTAATAGCCGCTGTAGCCTTGTCCTGTATTGAAGTGTTTAAATTACCCAACACGCAGCTAATGTGGTAATGAACAAAGAATTAATGCCTGTTTGGCAAGTTTAATTGCATGCTGCAGCTGGTAATAAGTTTTGTCAAGGTGAAATCTTTAAATACTTGTACTGTTTAGAATTTAGGTAAGTAAAGCAAAACAAGTGCTGAAATTGAGTGTAGTGTTGCTGTAAATTGTTAATGTTCAACAGTGAAATTGCTAATCAACTTGCAGAGACTTGTAATTATCTTCTAATTAGCTAATAAGTTCTCAGATTCTTCAGCGCCAAAAAAAAAAAAAAAATACAAACATCTCCTTGAAATAGTTGATGCAGCTGATTCTTAAATCAATTATTTAGCAGGAAAGTCACCAGTTTTTTCTCTGTCATATAGATATATGACTTGGCAGAAACAATTATTGTGTGAACAACCCCTGCAGCTAATGCTGGCGAGGTTATCATTATTAAGCCTCTAGATCGGCCACCAGCACCGTCTCTGCGCTTGCTCCACGAGCAGCAGGGGTACCAGAGCCATCACTCAGATCACTTTAAGGATCACACTGGAATTACATCTTAATGCAGAGGCATCAGCCAACATTGTCACAATATCCACTGTGCGATGACACTTTTTGAATTATAATGTGACAACTGAAACATACAGTAAAACTCATTACTCTTCAAACTAGAGACATCTCCGGCTGCAGACTTATGCACACTTTGATCAGCTTTTGAAAGAGCAATACTTAAGTGAGACAAAAACAGAGTGAGATGTTTCACACATTGTATACATTTTTTAATATGAAAAGATTTCTTCAGTAGTTAATACTTGCTGACCCCTTGTCATTGACACTGGAATCACTAACTTTTCTTTTTCGTTTGGACGGGGTATTGCATACTGAAGCTATTAAAAATCTATTATGGTGTGTTTCTTCACCCAAGGGATGGCAAGGGGCATCGCAATTGTTTTCTTTACATCCCCCTTCCTTCTTCATCTTTATGACATGTGTTGTATGTGTGTGTGTGTGTGTGTGTGTGTGTGTGTGTGTGTGTGTAGGGGGAAGGGCAGTATTGAAACACTATGCCTGCTGTGCCAATCAGTGTTGCCAAAGATACTGTCAGTGGGTGGCTGAAATGTCTGTCAGTCATGTTTTGTGGTTTGAGACCACTACCAGCTGACATTAGACACTAAGTTGCAGTAAATAAAAATTCTGGACAATTTTATCAAGGTTCCTCATATGGTACTTTATGATAACATGCTAATTTTGTATTGGATCCAAATTTATATAGTTTAATATATCATTGTCATTGATTTTTACTGTGTTTAGTTGATGCCCTTGAGCTTGCACTTAACTTTATGCCCAAATCCTTTTTTAACTTCCAGTTCAAGTGATTATTGTTTTGTTTTTCTTTCTTGTCGATGATGTGGTATCATATTCACTTCATTCATACTTAATGCTTACTCTGTTGACATTAAGAGAGTAATGGATTTTAATAGTTTTTCCACGACTTATCAGGAGAGTTAAATGAACTATCCATTTTTATTATATATTATGCAGTATTTAAAGTTTCAGCTCATTAAAAAACAGACGCCCTCCACACCCCCCAGGCTGTCTTTTACCCCCCACCAGCATGCAGTCAGGCTCCTCTAGCCACGGGCTCTGCTTGATCTGTTTTCCCTAAGTCAAAATTGTAATATTCAGAAATATTTATTTATTTGCGTATGCCTTTTATTTCACCAAAGAACAGCCTAATGTCTTTGTAGCTTAAACAAGCGGCATCAGCGGATCAGAAAAAAGGCACAATGCATAGTTTTGTTTGATTGATATAATTTGCTACATTGCATATATGTTTTATCATTCAGTCCAAGGCAAAATATCTTGCATTAAAAAGAATACTGCATGTAGCTTAATTTTGCACCAGAACAGGCCCCTGGTGCCATTTGATTGCCCTGCTTCTTGCTTGCACAATAAGCAGCAACCTACACAGCAACTCAATGCCAGACTGGGGATTTACATTAAATACACTGATACTGATGCTGCATACAAACATAGAAATGGAATAAATCAATTTTGTTCTCAGAAATGCTTCACATACTTTTTGATGCAGCGTGATCTCCAATCTTTCTGCAAATGAGCTGCAGTCCCTTGTAATGGTTTCTGCTCCTCGTGGGAGGCCGGTGTCTCAGAAAAGCTGCTGATTGAGGGAGAAATGTAATACAGGTGTAAAGCAGACTTGATAGGGGTCTTACACGAGGGTTATGCATTTTAACAGTGATATACATACTGTTACATATTTATCAAAGAATATGGAATTTGCTGCGTTGACTCTTTCTGGCCTGCAGAGACGTGAACGTTTCTGCTAGAGTGTTGTTAAGTCTGGCAGAGAGGGTGGCTATTATGTTGAATTAATAGGAATTAAGGGTTTAAATTGGTTAAGTAAGCACTTCATTAATCGTGAGTGGATTGCTGTGTGTGAGTGGTTTATAGGTGGTGTAGACCACTAGTACTTAGATGAAAGGAGGGACCTCTGAATTAAAAAGCTGGTTGGTGCTCGTTAGATGTGGACAAGAAATCTCAAATCAACTAAATAATGTAGAGCTGAAAGGATTAGTTGAATTCATTGATCAACAGAACAATAATCTGCAACTATTTCATTTAGCAAAAGAAAATAGTGAGAAATCACTATAATTTCTCTGGTTCCATTATCTCAAGTGGGTGCATTTGCTGCATCCCTTTGTCATATATCAGAATAAACTGAATATGTTTGTGTTTGGGACTTTTGGTCAGATAAAGCCTCTGGTAAGTTGTGATTGGAATTTGTTCACAATTTTAGACCAAATGATTAATTGATTCTTCGATGTTATAACCTTCAGGTTAATTGTGAAATACAGTAGTGAAAGTAACTGTTCGTCAAGTTAGTACACATTATGGCAAATATTCACTGATGTATCTATTTTCTAATGTAGCTTTGGTATGCATATTACATATTTAAGCCAAGGTGAAGGTTAAACCTCTAGTACCAAGAGGTTCTTTCAGAGTCCTTTAGAGTCTCTCTGCCCGCATATCATCTACTGTACAACATGCTGATTGTGCATTGTACTGTCCAAGGAATCAGTACTGTCCCTGAAGGTCTTTTGTGTACATATACTGTTTTCCAACTTTTATTGCAAGACACAGACTGAAAATGTAAGGGTTTAATTTAATTAAAGGCTCCCTTTGAATGCTGACACCTTTTAAGCAATGCGTGATTGTTCGACAATGCAATCTTTGGCCCTCAGTGTGGACATAGCGTGCGCTGCTGTAAGTGAAGTTATGGCATCGGTCAGTTGGAAGCGTCTGCCTCACTTGATGTGGCTCCCCCAGCAGAGGTGGACTAATTGAGGTGTGTTTTTATCTGGGCTTGCTAATGATGATGAGGGTGCAGTAGAAGTAGACTGTCCCCTTAGGCTGAGGAATAGCACGACTTAGCCAACCTTCTGTACTTATTGTCCAACAAAGGGGGAATTCACTTAATGCAGTGCTTCAGAAAAGTGGATAATTGTGGCCACAATCAATAAAGTAACAGATCGGAAAATGAAGGGTGTGTGCAGTGTAGCTGTGTTGTGGATATCTGATGAAAATCGAAAGTAGCGAGGTTCTTGTTTTTGTGTTTGTTTCAGCCAAGTCATCAAGCGAGAAGTCGATTCCAGTTTATGCGCACAATATACATATGAAAGCAAGTAAAGCTATACATACATATTTACCTTGTGTATGCGAAGCTGTGACCATAAGCATGTGTGTGTGTGTTTGCATGCATTTGTGTATATATGATAGAGGGGGTAGGTTTGGTTGGATGAGCCACATTGTTCCTGTGCGGCCTAGTGACATCGCTGGAGGGCAGAGAGGGATGGAACCTGAGAGGGGTGACAGTGATAAATAGCCCTTTTAATAACAGCTGCCCCACTTGGCCAGCTAGTCCCAGTCAGTGTCCTCTGTGTATTTATGCCTATGTTTATTTATGCATCTATAGCATGCAGGAAATCACCACCGCAGGGGTACAATCATTCTTTTTTTCTTTTTTTTTTTGTGGTGGAGGGGAATTGCAGTGGTTTAACTTTGGGAGGAGGTAAGCTAGCTCATCTTAAACCCTCAGGTTGATCTGTTGGTATGTCTGTGGTGACAAAGTATACATCTATTCACATCTGAGAGAGGAGTCTGTCTAAGACAGCACAAACAAAAGTCCGGAAAGAACAAACAAAGAAAGGATTATATTTTAATGTGCATGTCACCGTTTTGGGAACTCGCTTCAGTCGTAGCAATGGCATTGAAGTAATTGAGATGAAGACAGAAAGTGAATTTGGATATGCATTAACAAATCCTGCAAATGTTTTTCCTCCAGTTTCAGAGATTCAATGTTCTAAATACCATGCGCTTTTCCCTCTTATCTGGATACTTTGTACTATAATGGCTTGTCTGATGCTCTATACAGCCTTCAATCTGCATGGCTTTTAAATGCTTGGTTCATTGTTGCTGTATGACTGAAGTCAAAAACCTTTTGTCTGCTGAAATATGACCTCAGGCACAGGTCTGCGAATAGGGAAAGGGGAGGCTGTAGATCAGAGGTGTCAAAGCGTCTTCCCGGAGGGCGATGCCGGCGCTGTTCTCACTCAAACCAGTCCCCCCCCCTTTAATTGGTTCAATTAGTTAAGTATCCATATACATTATCGTGTATGCATTTTTCATGACTCTTCTTAACGCTCTGTTTAAACAGAACAACTTCCGGCTATGATTTGCCATTTGGATGAATGTCAAGGAGACTAAATGATTGCGCTAATTGAGTAATTAAAAGCAGATGTTGGAGCAAGAGCCAACAGCATACACTTTAAACACTTTGCCCTCCAGAAAACCTACAGTGTTTTTGACACCCCTGTTATGTATGGTTATCCCAGAGGTGCCTCTGTAATAGTTACAGTTTCACCCTTGTGATTATTCAGTTGAAGTCTTTGCTATTGAACCAAAATGGTGTTTTTATGCTATTTTGACCATGGGAAATGGTCTGGAAAAGAAAAGCCCATCATGCTGCCTAATGGCTGGACTCAGTGGTGCACAGATTCAGCATAGGCTCTAGACAGGCAAAGCACGATATCGCCACACCCGCCCTATCACTCTTACCCCCCGCTGTCCTCTGGTGGGACACTAGTGGCCTGTACGAGACTCTTTTGAGGGAGATGATGTTATGTTGAAGGTAATTAACATTGGAAATGTGCCAGTAATGGGAATCAGTGTGCCATCAAATCGCAAAGGAACAGAGTGTATTTCCATGGTTTTGACAGCTGTGGTGATTGGAGCATTGCTGGAAGGCTTTACAAAGTGCAGATCAATAAGTAACACTTTCCCTATTAAAGAAAAATTACTTGGACATTGTATTAAGATAGCTTGTGGCTCTTTCAGTTCACGCCAGCTCAGAGAAAAGATCTCTTGTTGAAGGACGGTTTGTGTAATTTTGTCTTCACTGAGGACTTGATTTTCTTTCAGTATTTGGCAATAATGTTTTCAAATGTATTGGGATTCTGGACCCCCACCCCGATCCTAATGGGATAAAGACTCTTGAACTTGGATCACATGGTATTTATTAGTGCTTTTATGTATATAGTTTTGTGTTAAGGTTTGTAATGGACTGTTGATTAGTGGATTGACAAACAAATCTATTCAGCAATAACCAAATATCATCAAAAAATGCCTGTTCCAGCTTTTTAAATGTAAGGATTTGTTGCTTTCCTGTGTTTTTAAATTGGTATATCTGGCTTTTGGGCTGTTGGTCGGACTGAACTACAAGACATTTGAAGACTTCACCTCGGACTCATAGTTCTTGTAATGAGCATTTTTCACAATTCTCTTTTGCTTCACATAGACTTAGTCGAAAACAAAATGGACAACTGACCAATCAATAACAAAAGTAAATGTTTGTTACAGCCGTGCTGCTAATGGTCAATTCTTCCACATTTCAACCGGAGGAGAAAATGAACTAAAACACTGTGATATCATGTCCTGTATATGTAAAAATTAGATCTAGTAGACCAACGAAGTACATTTGAATGACAGCTCATAGTTCACAGGGACAACTTACAAATGTGATATTTTGGCTGTGCTAATAACCGATTTCAAAGGGTTTTAAGGGCAGTTTATTTGGTGACCTGGTACATTTTTGTGTGACAAGACTAAATAATGCCATAAAGTTATTACTTTATGATCACACATTTTATCATGAAACCTGGCAACATTGGGGATCATGAAAGACCTCTGACACTGTATCAGAGCATGTTCAGTTTAGCATTTACTCTTACCATTTTCCCAAATCGGTTATTTTGGCTGTTTCACCTGTAAACATTATAGGTCAAATAGAGAAGGTAATAATTGCCTACTTGAAAACCAAATGTAGTCAGGATATTCAAAAGCAGTGGAGAGACTTGATAACAAATCTTGTTTTAATAAATCTCTAGGCCACTAGCGTGGCTAATGAACTTAGTAATTACTCATCACTGGTTGGAAGAGTTTAGCCCGGGTGAGATGAAGGCAGTGGCTGCTGGGAGCCACAGGAATGGCACAACAGGCAACAATCAACACAGTGTCTGCACAACAATCAATCAAATCTGTCAGGCCCTTAACAGTCAGAGTAATTTGCTGGTGTTTTTCAGAAATGAGTACACCTTGTAAAATGTAGCTAAGATCACTTTCCCAAACACCTTGCAGCACAATATTTCTAAACCAATGAGAACTAAGTCATATGATTTATCACACTGCTTTTAGAAAAATTATTATTTTTAGCTTGGGAACTGTTTCATGAGCTTAAATTACTCCACTCAAGCCTGAAGTTACTTGCTCTTACAATACAGTGTACTGTTCGGGTGAATGTTAACATTTCTTTACAATTTTATTTGGCTTTGTGTTACAGCTCAGCAGTTTCTGCTATTTGTTTTGCTTTTGTTTTTCGCTCTAATGTCTAGTCAGTCATGCATTTGATGTCGTGAGTATAAGACCACATTACATTTTGGTAGCTCAAGAAACAACACAATGCACGAGAAATGAGAAGTGTTTGTCAGTTTATTTAAATATACAGTATATTCATACAGTATATACATATAAAAACTCACATACATAAGCTCTATCTGTCTACCTAGGTATCACACACACTATTGAACATTTAAATATGAATTGTCGTGTTTTAGTGAACATCTGTAAAACCACAGTGATATTTAAATACGATTCAGAGCAGGGTGGTGAGTAACACTGGACTATTCACAGATGCTCCTTTCTGCAGAGCTCTAAATCATGTTTCTTAATTCCCAGAGCCACATCTCAATCATACTCCTTGCTAATTTGAGAGTCACCCTCATTTCATTTTAAACGATTCATTTTTGGCAAATTTGTAAATGGCCCCGATGTGTTCTACAATTTAGTCAATTACTGTTTCAGCCAGCAGGACTCCAGGGACCAGGAACATACATCGCCTGGAGGTACCATCTCAATAATTGTTTCAGAAAAGTTGGGAATGGATTGCTAATGCTGTGTTCCACTTATTGAAATGTCAATTGGAGCCAAGACCCTTTTACTTCTCTTCTCACTCTTTCTCAGTACAGTGTGACTGCTTTGTTTTTCCTTCCCTGTCTGAGTCCTAACCATTGCTAAAAGGATGAAACTCTGTTGGATATGTAATAACATTAAATCCAAAACTGTATTTATTGTCATGATGATTATTTGCCAGGAACACAAATGAATTTCAATGGTATAGGCTAGCTTCTTAATGTTTCTTTCAATTCATCCATGACTTGCAATTTTCCTGTCATTTGTATAATAAAAATGAAAGCAGAGAATTTGAACTCTACTGTATACTGAAATTGTAATTAATTATTAATTAGCTGGATAAAATTAAGAGATGATACTAATCCAAATTAGGTCTTAATGGGTACTAATTAAGAGGAGAATCCTTCTTTGTGGAAGCAAACAGTGTGACCTGCAGACCCCAATTAATGAAGTTATTATTAGCCATTTCCCTGTGTTTGACTGATCTGGATCTTGTTCAACGTGAAGGGAAAATATGTTCCAAAACTCCTGAAAAACGTGCTTCTGTTTGTTTTGCCACAAGGTACCTCACCCGTCCTCTGAGCCAATTAACCTGTGACGAGCCTGTTGGTGAAACACTGATTAATTAGAGCAGAAAAGGGAATCTACACATGTTTCTGTGGAGAGGCCCTCGAGTTAGCATTAAGCCGTTATCTGTTGCCTTTGTTCCCTTGTGGGTGCACTGAAACACAAGAACCTACACAGTGAATTGTTAGTGTAAAGACATCTCAGTCATCCACACAGTATGATGCAGGTCATGCTTTGAGATCATCATTCAGAAAGGCAGCTTTAAACAAACTTTCCTCCACTGTGTATATTGCAGTATGTCTGTACTGTGGGTCAGCTGCATGTGTCTGTTCTTATTACTGGATGGGTAATTCTGTACTTCTGTGTGTAAGACCTTCAGCTCTATTTTATAATTAACTTTTGCTTGTGCCCATCAGATTCCATTCCACACTTGATGTGTCCACAGTGACTGTTACATGCAACCAGCTTGCCATTCAGTATGTATTAAGCTGTCAGAGTGGGCTGCTCTCCCAAGCCGCCTGTCTTCACTGAACAACCCAGCCTATTAACTCCTATTGACTGTGACACACATGTCCCTCCAAAATGAGCGGTTCCTTATTGATTTTTCCTGAGAGCTGCTCACTTCCCCCTTTCATGCCGCCAAGGGTGAGATCTTTATCCTGACTGATTGTATGTGTTCATCGTATCAGAGTACTGTTGTGCAATTGCCATTTCAGACCCATGAACCCTCTTCTGCTCTCCCCCTCCTGCATATCATGGCTACTTGTATGCAGCCGAGTCTCAATGAGACAATTAAAAGGGCTGACTCCCATGTGTCCCCTGTAACACTGCGGTCAGATGGAGCTGCAGACCTTCCACACGACCCGTAGTCTCCCTCCAGCTTAATACAGCACACAACATAAGACATGACAGCCAGCTCTTCTCCCCCCACTAACGCACTGCCTCCCAATCAATGGACCTGAATAGAAGGGTGCCATATCCTCTCAGTGACGCTCTTTCTAACTGCTGCAGCCCAAATGAACTCTGACAGCATGTATCGACATCATATCAAGATCCACTATTTAGAGTAAAATGATTATCTGCTGGTGAAATCAGTTATCGACATGCTGTGGAATAGTTTCCCCTTCTCAAGGGATTTATTGATACAGTTTATGGTATATAAATATTTATCTAATATGTGTCTGAAATAGATTTGTCTAGTTTAGGTATACAGTGTGTGTATCCGGTCTGGTCTATGGTTAGCCCATGGAGGGCCATCAATGCCTCGCTCTCTCTCCTCTGCCACTCAACCATGACTCTGACTTTCCCCCTCTTGTTGGATACTGTTTTTACACGCAGCATGAAATTGCTTTGGCTGTTGCGACTCCGTCTTGAAGTCAATAGTAAAACATGTTGTAATTACATTTTATTGCCTCTCACTCTAGAAAACCAAAATAGCTTTACTGCGGCCACCATATTGTAAATGCATGTAGACGTGCTACGTGTCACACCATCGGTGGAGGAGGTACTGAAACCTTTTTATGCGACTAAAACTACAGACACATTAATGAAATGTTACTACAGTAAATAAATGTAGCAGTCCCACATTTTAGTTTTTTCTTAAAGCTATATGCTCTATAACTCATTTACCAGTGTTGTTCTTTGTTTCCACAGGATATAATGAAGCATATTGCCATAAGACCCCTCCGAACCTACTACAGTTACAAATTACAGCTTAAAAGAGGAACAAAAATGGTTCAAATGCACCAAAAATATTGGCTGAAAAAATGTTTACTTTTCTGCTTACAGCTAAGTTAAGATCATTACATCAATTGCTAATGTTTACTGCGAATGCATGAGATCCAACCCTCGCCTTTCCCTGATGACACCCAGCTACAGTTGGGTGCAACTGTACTTGTGTGGACTGAATAAAATATGGAAACGTACATAGTAGTATTACACGTTCCATTAAACAACAACTGATAAGATTCTACATTTGTGCAGTTGGAAAAGGGCTCTGGCTATAGTTAACAGCTAATATTACCCATGTTTTGATTAGCATACTGTACAGCCACAACTAAAGGCAATGTTAAAATTACCTTTAGTTATCGTTATCAGATCTCACCTTTCTGCTAAAAAACATTTTAGCAGAAATGAGTGGCTTGGCAAGCTGTTGGGAGAGTGCAGTGGGGATACATTTTTGATGAGATTTCCACATGTCCGCCACACATTACAATAGGATTTAAGATAACATTGAGCAAAGAGGTACTTGAAGTACAGAACTTTATTTTTACAACAAATGTTTACACTTGCTCAGTTACATTTGTATTGACAAATTATTTTCTTGTGATTCTGCAAGTTGTGCAAATGCAGCAATAGAATGGTGGACAATGGCCATGTTTTATTGCTGCCTGTTTTATCTCCTTTCATGTGTGGAAAAGACAGAGTACCTTCATGACTGGCATTTGCTGCTTTCTGTCAACAGCAATGAGACTGATTCCTATTTCTTATATCAGCTTTTAACCAGAAGTGTTAGTCCAGAGACGGAAAACTCACTTTAGACATTGGGGATATCACCAACAAAAACATCAAACAGTGTCTAATGATGTAAAGGAACTTAAAGGGACTCTATCTCTGAGCTATTTCAAAGTCTTCTTCTTGTCCCATAATGCCAGTATAGCTGTGGCCTTGTTGTCCCAATTCTGACTTGACAGCTTTTATCACAATCAGATGAAACAATACTAACCTAACAACTTTGTCATTTGCTTGTCCGTCAGCTTCTTCTCCCTGGTATTATGGTTTTATTGTACAGCAAATGTTATATTGATCTTCCACCTCTCGCAGAAGCTGAACTCGAGGTGACCTGCTTCGCTGCTCATATGTTTAGAGGTGGGGAGATACGTCCTCGGCATTTCAATCGTACAGCTTGACCTTTGCAGATTTCCTTTGTTAGTTACCTCTAATTTCTGTAAAGGCTGATGTACACGAAATGGTTGTAGGGTATGTACTTTACAAGGCAAGGTAACACTAAAAAGCAGAAGATTCTGATACTTTCTCCTGACCACAATGTAGGAAACACATAACATGCAGTGTTATTGTATGATATTGATTTTTGTAGGCACATGGCACACTGACTTTTTCTCCTCGATGATGCACGACCGTGGCCTCGTGAACATGACAGGCAGTCTCAGGTCAAATACCTCTGTCTCCCATCCTCTGCTGTGTCTCTATTACAGTCTGTTGGCTCTTTGGCTGACTTATTGACCAGCTCTCATGCTCGTTACTCAACAGAGGAGTAGTTTGCTGTGATTGATACCATGCCTACTCTAAGACCTCTCTTAGCCCCCCCCCCTCTTCTCTCTCCTCTCCAAATCCTATCTGCGGTTTTAAAGCCATGAGTGGGTTTCATTAATGGCCTCTCCTGTTTATGACACCATAATTAGAGTTGAGGAAAGGCACCTAACTACCACAGTTCCACCATACTGAGAAAGTCAATAATGCAAGCCCAACAACTTCTCACACAATTGAGCCCCGTGGAAAATCTATATGCTCTGCTGCTCCATGTCTTTATGGTGCTGTTTTAGAAGAAGCCACCTGATTTGTTCGTGTTTTGTGTTCCACTTTTAACTAATCCCACAGAATTGATTATTAACACCAGCAATATAATTTAGCTTCCAGCAGCCACCGCAGAATAGATGCTGTGTGGGATGTACCCTCTGCGTGCAGCCAGTGTACAACACTGTGTTCAGTATAGCATGTGAGGCCGAGCCTTGTGGCCATTTACCTGCTTTATAATTTGTTTTGTGCTCCACCTTATGTACATGCAGCGACTCCTGTAAAAGCCCAACCAGGCTGACCGCTACGCCTGGGTTATTTGTGTGGAGCAGGTCATGGGGGATATTACATTAGATTGCTTTCCCAGAAAATAATTCTGCCATGTGGTCTGTTGGGCTTTTCTCTGTGTATCTGTCAGGCAGGATCGCAAACAGTTACAGTGAAAGAGAACTGTTTGAATACACACAAATACACCCTGTTTTTTTTTTAACTCACCCATCTGTCTTTTTAATTAAAACAACAACAAAAAACAGCTAAGGGAGTACTAGTGCTTGCAGATGAATATGTACTATTGCAGGCTGCACCTTAGATGATGAAAGAAATATGTTGCTTTATTTTACAAGCTAGTTTCAACTGAACATTTTATCAATGTTCAACGTAAATTCAATCATTCAGGTATCACACTTCTACTTAAAAATAATTTCCCAGTCTGGCACTCTTGATGTATGTTCTCTGCTTTCACAGATTAGTGCAGATCAGCTTTTAAGGAGGTGGTGTTGAACAGAATAGTGTGCACGGTCTTTAAATGCTCAGCAGATGGTGTTCCTTTCAACTAATGACAAGTCAGGTTTTATTTATTTATAGCCCAATACTGCAAAGCATGCCTCAAAGGGCTCCACAAATGAAAAAGATGGAAACTGTGGACACGTAAAGCAAAAAAGTTTGACTTAAAATAAGATTCAGTTCTTGGTGGTGTTGAGCTGGGACATCAGTATTTGTAGCACAGCACCTTGTTCTCACTGGGGTCACAACTGTCATCTGATGGATGCTTTGGAAAGCACCATGAATAGTTGATGTCAGAGCGTTCACTGCAGCCCAGACTTGTAAATAAGATGCAGGTGACTGGGACACCGCTTCAAGGGTCAGGCTTGCTGCAGCTCTGTTCACGTGGCTTTGCTATTTGCACATCTCCTGTAGGCCCTGAAGAAACGAGACGACTGCATTCAGACCAGCTGTAGCCCTGCATGGAAAAATGTAGCCCTCCCATTCAATTGAATAAAAGTAGTGTAGAGAGATAAAATAATTGCTGCTGTAATAACTTTACAATGTTGTAAAATACTGTGTGATAGTATTATAAACCAATGCGCAGTGTTTTAACATCAGAGAAGCTTTTCACAATGGCAATGCTAACATGGTAAAGTTTAGCAGGTAGTGTTTTCCATGTTCACCATCAAAGTTGAGTTGCTTAATTAGCCCTAAGCACACAGCTGAGGCTGATGGGAATGTCATTAGATTTGCAGGTATTTGGTCTGAATGTCTACAGTAGTTTCTGGGTTATGTCAGTCGGGACTGGCCATCAGGCCGACATTGCTTTCCCCAGAGCCACTCACCACTAGCAGGGCTAAAAACTCTTCATCAGTGCAAATAGCTAAAGTAACCACTCCACGTTTTAGCTTATAGGTAGCAGTCATGTTAATATGAAAGCAGTGTTAATGAGGCCAGGAAAACACGTTGAGATGACAGCAGTCTAATGACTTCCATGACAGTATAGAGGCACTGGTGTAATCACAACTAAATGTCAGACACCATAAGGCCTGGTGCATAATGGCTCCAGATTGATATCTCCCTCTTGCTTTAATTAAGAAATTCAATTTTTGCTTAAAAGGTATTGATTGTAGTTTAAAGGAAGAGCAAGCCATCAAAATAAAAAGTGAAGGGAGGACCCTGGAGTCACAACAGACTGAACAGTTGTGTGGGGAAGGATTTGCTCTGAGAAACAAAAGACAGGCAATCACTAGCTGGTTGGTTACATCGCTGTATCTCACCTAAGATAAAGTTGGAGGTTAAGTAAGCACTGTAGCTGTCAGGGTTGAGTGGAATATCAATTATGATAGTTACCACTCAGGTGCAGACATCTGCCATTAATCAAAGCAGTCAGTCAGGAACCTGTAAAGCATTTTTCAGAGTAACTGAATCCCCCTGAGTGAGGTGTGTCACTCACTTTGCTGGGCAGGAGATGAACCGGTGCAGGTAGCAAGACAGTGGATAGTTATATATCATGAATAAACTAGGCCTCTGAGAGCAGAGCGACAGGCTTAGCTACACAGTTTCCCCACGGAGACCCCACACCCTCTGGCTGGCCTTCCAGGGAGATTAAATATTATCTGCTCGGGATCCCACATGTGCTTTTGTAAACGTAAACCAAACTTCACCAGTATCGGTTCACCCCTGACTGGAAACCTAACCTCGGTGACTGAATGAACCAGTATCATAATTAAATCATCAGTGCTTCGCTTTTACTGTGCCTGCAACCCTAACCACAGCAGGAGAGGGGTAAGAGGAGCGTGGCTCTGCTGGCCAGTGTAACCAAGAGCTGAGAGCCTCTCTGAATGGTCTAGCATGGCAGGAGCTGGTGGGGCAAAAGCCACCCACATAACACCCGCGTACTCCTTATCTGGTTATCTGTGCTATCGCTCTCTTAGTTACTCCTACATTACCCTTACTTACCGCACTGCTTTTAAACATTGTTCATTCCCTTTGAGAGGGAGGGTGCAAATATAGTTATTAACCTGCAGATTACCTTCCCATTCTCAAACCCATATAAGCCTTTATATTGCTGTCAGATAGTGAGCGATATTAATTCCCCAACCTCCAAAATACAGTGCTGTTTGTAGAGTCATGCAGTCATGTCTCCTCTGTTACCCTAATGCCTAGTGGCTTGTTACACTGCATGTGTAATGTGGACCTACCAGAGCTTATCCTCTTGAACAGAGGATATTAAGGGGGGTAGTTACAAAGGCCAGACTTTAATTTGACCTCTGCCTGCCCTCTTCTCTAGTGAGGTGGCTTGGAGAAGCAGGCTGGTGGTTTGGGCAGTTGGTGATGAATGACTGTATTTGGTGGGTAGATTGTTACAGTTCCACACTAATTGAGGGGTCAACACAGAGAGCAAATGTGGTAATTGAGTCACTTGACTCTGGCTACAGAGCTCACCACGGCTCTTTTGACCCTGTAGCCTGGCCTGCAGTCGGCAACAGAGAACTCTGCTACCTCTGTTTTTATTGTGCCATCCAAAAGCTATTAATCTCTTGCGTATTAGCTTTTTTTAACACTGTTCATAAGTCTGACCTAGGTTTATAGATCTACAAGTGCTACATGTTTTTTCATGAGAACTCTCTAAGCAGTCTGCGGTAGAAGGATTTGTTTTCCTTGATACTGTTACATGTTGGCCAAAATTCACACGTATGTAAAACATGCACATGTGCTGTAACATATCAAAAATCTGCTGTTTGTCCATCTTAAGGTATTACTGTTCTCCTTTGCATCGGGGCCTGATTACACTATTTAGTGTTGCTAAATAATTCATCAATCCAGAGGCCAAGGTGACCTCTTCAAATGTCATGTTTTGTGCAACCAGAGTTGGGATTTCTGGCACAACTTCACCTGCTTCCAAGGTGCATGGAAAAAGGAAAAAGTCTGAAGAGGTGAAACCTCCAGCAACAGTTGTAGTTATTATGAGGCCAACGCAGATGAGGATAACCCTGATGAAGACTAAAAGCAGAAACACAATGGTCTGATAATAGTGTTTGTTTGCTTTTGCTCAACCAGCAGTTTAAAAACCAATATATTTAATTTTCAATTGTATACAACAGAGAAAAGCAGGAAATACTCAAATTGGTGAAGCTGGAACCAGATGATCACTTGAATTAAAGAAATTTTCTTAAATTATTAATTAATTGTCTAAATAGTAGGCGAATAATTTTCTGTCAGTTGACTAAAAGATTATTTGACTAAATCCGTCGGCTCTACAGTGAAAAAAATATTTTCTGTTCTGTCTGTACACTGAGTGCAAAGTAAAATAAAAGTTCACAGTTTACAGAATGGTGTATTCAGTGGTGTACCAAACTGTTTTTATCTTCTTCTGATATTTTGACTGATCCTCACATCAGTGTTATTTTACCAAAGTAGCATCCTTTGTGCTGGAGACAGGGCCCTGTGTTATTGGATGGATTTTAATGGATCTGTTGGCCTTTGCATTTGCTTTGCTCCTAAAACATGTGCTCAGCTGAGACTTGGGCAGAACACCATCCATTTACACCTAATGGCCATTGCCTTTGAATGTGGTGAGTTGTGAACACCAGTGTGTGTGAGCGTGTGTGAAAAGCTACAAGGACAAATGCATTCTGCATTTAATGAGTGTGGGCCAAAGGGAACCTGGGTAGTTAAAACTGAGACTTGGCGAGACTATTTTGTCCCTTGTTACCTGACTCGTCTGTTGCACCTTTAAACTGCAACATGCCACTAAACTACTCTGATGGTCTCACAGGACAGATGTAGAGGCTGCAACCCTGTGTGAATGGGATTGATGGACCACATTAAACTCTGAGCTTCATCCTGCTTAAATGCTTTTGCACTCTAAATCTTGTCCACAATATCACTGAGGGAAGACCGCAGAAGATTTATCCATGAGATTGTTGGAATGTCATTTGAGCTGCATTTGGTTGATATGTGGGTTTGCAATCATCGCAACTTGTGTGTCTATTTATGTTATTGAATGCATGGGTGGAAACAAAGATGACTTTTCTTTGTTTACCTTGGCACATCTCCCATAGGTCTGTTTAAATGTCCACCATTCTCCTCTAACCCTCCTTAGTCCTGACTAAGATGTGATTGTTTTAATGCACAAAAATGTGGATGTTGTAATTACCATTTGCACAAACAAGACAGCAGCTTCATTGATATGCTGCTGCTGATAAGGCAAGAGCTTGGCAGCGAGACAATGGCGGAGGCCACCAGGGGCTCACCAGCACCAGGGACACGGGACCGTCCTGCCTCCTTCGTCAATGCAGACGACCAACAAAAGCAGCCTGTCATTCACCGCACAGTAGCGTTTTTAATTAATTTTCAGTCAGCTCTCCTCGGAGTGCTTGTGTGGTGATTTGACCCCCAGATCTGCTCGTGAATGTAGCTTTCTCCTCGGCCCTGGCTGTCAGAAGGTCAGCAGTGCAGGCTCCCTGAGCAGGAGCACCCATTTCTGTACTGCTGGACTCAGGAGGTTGTGATCATTGTTCTAACCCGGAAAGGTGCATGTGTTTGCGAATATGTGGTAGAGGTCAGTAATGGAAATGGCAATTCAGTTGGACTTGTATAAGAGCATGCTAAAGATGATGAACTGTATTGATTCGGAATGTCAAGGCTTTGTGTAGTGTTCAGTAGTATGTGACCCTTATTTTGGGGACATGGTAATTGTCTTCATCATGACTGTATCGGTTATTGACACAACCGTCAAAGCAATCAACCTATCAAGTTTCAGAAGGATGTAATGTATTGTCACATCCTCAAGTTGCATTAAGACTCCACAGTGAAGAGTTTAGTGGTGCTCTCGCTTGCTATGCATGAGTACAAATCTGGGCAGCCTGTGGATAAGCCGGATCAGGGTTGATCAAATTGCTGTTGTCTTAAAGCCATTCTGATATGGATTAATCCACAGGAGTGGTTACACCCGCTTGGTCTGTAAGTCTATAGGTCCTTATGCTCCCACCTTGCACCACCGCAGGGCTTTGTGATCTGCCGGGGCTTTCGAGGATGAAAGGAAGTGGGTCTTTTATTTTTGCTGAACCTGCCAACTGTGTTCAAGGAGGCTTTTTAAATAAGTGCCCTTGACCTATTCTTAGATTTATCCCAGTCGTCTTGTTACCCCCTTTTGTCTCCACAAGGGGCTAAGTTTAGTCTGATTAACTAATGGCTACAATGTTGTTAGGAATGAGGGTTTTCAGCTTTCCAAGAGTTAATTTGACCTGTGGTCCACCTGATGTTCCCTTTTTCTAATGCCTATCTCTAGACTAACAAAATTCAAAGGAAATACCCACTGAAAATGTATTTGGTCTAGGACTAGATTAATCCAGTTCTTGGGTAAAAAAAATAAAGATGAAACATTTTAGGTAAAATCTTTGGCTAATCTAGGATGGCATTATTTGAGCAAGATTTTGAATCTGGCTCTTGTGGCTAGGTAAGATGTCCTCTGGTCTCTAAAAGCATTAGATCTAATGGTGGACCATTTTTCTCACAATTAATAGAGCTCCCCAAGAGATCAGGAGCCTATAGACTTGTGGAAATACTGTAGCAGCCTTCAGGCAGCTGGCTAGATGTGACTTTCTTCCCCGTCACTCACATTGTCGTAATGGCACAAGCGCCTCACTGGCTATTCCCCAATGCTGTGTGTATGTAAGTGTGTGTGAGCCCACTGCCCCAAGCATGTCTGATTTAAAAGTGCTGTCACTCCCTGCTTCCTGGCATCTATTAACACCCACCATTATCATGCTAATCTACATTGTATGATTACATAAAGTAATTTATGCGTAGTTCTATTCCATGGCTGCACAGGGATGCGTGCTTCTATTGTTGAATGTTTAAAAAAAAAGAAGATTTCGAGATCGTCAGATTCCTTTTATGGTCTATTCTTCCTTGAATCTTGTCTTTTTTTGCTTTCTCGCACTTTTCACACTTGTCTTCTTACTTTATCAACAAAATCTGTAAAAGCTCTCACAAAGATTTGAGGGCTTGTGCCTACTGAGAAAATAATAGCTGAAATCGCCAACTGAGCCATGCTGCTTTGTTCATGAAGAGACGATGTGCTGAGATCACTTTCCTCACAGCCCTCTTTAGCTCCATATCGGAAATGGTAAGAATGTGTTTTGTGTTGAAAGCAGAGGGCAAGAGATGAGCTCTCTTCCTCATTTATTCACAGCTAGTGGAGTAATTAGGAATGCAGAGGGCTGTTAAATTAAAACTGAATTGCACTTATTAACATTTTAACTACCAACCCCACCCTCTTTAGACACTAAACAAGGACAGTTTCAGCTCTAATATGCCTGAAGAATCCCGCTGAGGGAACTCTTTATGTATCTCTACAACAAAGACGTTCTTTAAAGTAAGATCTCCCTTTTGTTTAAACAACCAAGCATTTAACATTCAGAGTAATATGCCAAGGCTTCCTCCATGCTGTCAGGAGACGCACCACCAGAGCTTCTCAAACTCTTTGCTTAATGGAACACTATTTGTGGTCAGATTGGATAGCTAATGGTGGCCCCTTTGAGGGTAACTCTCCAAATTAAATAGCGTGGATTCACATCTGTCAGACAAAACCAGGAGGCTCTTTGTAATCAATGACCCAAACCAAGAGAGGCTCCACGGGGGGCTCCTCCACTATGATGGCAGCAAGCATAAGGAGCCACCTGGGACGGAGGCAGCTCACCTGCACTAACAGCCACTGTGCTGGGCTTGTGGAGCAGGCTAGAACCTGGGAGGGAGCACCAGCA
This sequence comes from Gadopsis marmoratus, assembly GCA_036023855.1. Lineage (NCBI taxonomy): Eukaryota > Metazoa > Chordata > Actinopteri > Centrarchiformes > Percichthyidae > Gadopsis > Gadopsis marmoratus. The sequence goes on from JAVQJF010093775.1 coordinate 24,085, forward strand.
GGGTTAATGTACATTTATAGAACAGGTCAAACTACTTAAGCCAGCCACTGATTTATAATGCAGGAGTGCAATGTGACTAAACTGTAAAGGGAATTCTTGTTTTTCTGTGCAAACATTGCCGTCGGTGTTGTGTTAAAATGTTGAACCCCATTAATTTTATCACTCCCCCTCTCTTGTTTCTCTACGTCTTTAAATTTTGTTTGGAGGAGAGACTAGCAAGGCCTCCCGCTGTTCTGGAGAATTTCCTCTCGTTGTTAATTTTCCCTGCTCCATATGGCGCCACAGACACTTCACCTGCAGGCTGTAGCAGGCCACGCGGCAGCCAGCAGACATCCTCGGGCTCAGGCTGTCATTTACACAGGCCTGTGCATCTGTCTGAGCAGAACAGAACACCACAGAACAGAGACAGCTCTTCCCTTCACCTCACAGCCTGAGTCCGGCACCATCCACCTGACAAAATCTGTGCTATTTCTGAAATCCAGAGAAATGTAAAGGCAGTGGCAGGTTAAGACCAGACTCCTTTCATGCAAAAAGCTCACGTCCTCGCTACCAGTTTGGAAAAGTCAAGCTGGAAAATAGCCAGAGAGATCATGCCAAATGTGTGTGTGTCTGTCAGTCTGTCTTTGAGCATGTGCTTGCATGTGTGTGCATGAGTGTCTGTGTGTGTGCGCGCGCGTGCGCATGTGTGTGTTTTCAGGGGGCTTGAAGTTTGCCTATGGCAGAGCCATGGAAGAGAGGGTTTCATCCTGGCTTGTCATTGATTAGAGAAGGGTCTTTAATTCCATCCCACCCCATGGTGTGATTCATTTGCATTCTGTGTCAGGAGGTAATGGAGTTTTGCTCTACGGTTTGCTCTGAAAATCTTGAAGATGTGGTCTAATGTGCATGCAGCCGCTAGCAAAGAGCTTTCTGATTTATTATGTCTCTTGTGTTAGCTCGTTTTTTTTCCTTTCTTCCTTGTCTTGGGGTAGGACTTTGTGCTTTCAAGTGCTTGGGAGAGAGGAGAGGTGCAAACACGGCGAAGATACTTGTCATTATTATTATTCTACATTTTCTACATCTACAGACTAAATTTACATCCAAAGCGGAGACATTTGTAATAGACCTGCAGTTTTTGATTCACCTTATGTGGTCAGCGTACACATTATTTTGTGCATTATTTAGACAAACACTATATATTTTTGTGTTTAGAACAATTTGTCTATTGCAAGATTTAATTACAAGATTTAATTAATTATTACTACTATTTAAAATATTTTAGAAAACTTCTATTGTGTAACTGGGCATAATTTGATAATATAAACTTATAATTCTTGTAGCCTTTATAGTTTTCTGCAGTAAAGGCTGTGAGCACTCACTGTCCGATTCCAGCACGTGTCCTTATTTTCCATGAATCTTAAAAGATTCCTGTTCACAGGGGTCTGATTTTCCCATTATGTCTGAGATGAGATATGAGGTTAGGGGAAGCTACTTGTGGGGCTGGATTGGCTGTGGTTTTGTGAGCCGGGTTGGTTCTCTGAGCAAAGTTGGGTAAATGTGGTGATAAAATTTGTCAACCTCTGGGGGAAGCCGTGTTCAGGGTCATGGCTAAATCTGTGCGCCGCGGGCAAAAGGCTAGCCTATAATTCCAGCACAGATGAGCGGAGAGCTGACCTCAGTACAGCTGAGGCCAAACCACACTGATTTCTGCCCACCTGCAGGATCATCAGTGGGATAACAATGAAGGCGAGGAAACAGACGGGGGTCTCTTTCTCTTCTTCTCTCCCTTTCTTCTTGGCCTGTCTGTGGAGACACGTGAATGTCCTTGCACACTGACCGTCTTACAGCTTTTCTTCATTCCTCCTTCAAAGAATAAAGCTGTTCACATAACAGTGTGCCCCTTTGGAAGTAGCGAATAGAAATTTCAAGGCATCATAACAAATACCTAGTCCATCAAAGAAATAATTCAATAAATATCTCAAATGACAAGAATTGCGCTTTTACATTTGCTTTCAATTTTCATCCACATATTGATTTTCCATTATATTAAAGTGTCGCATCAACATGCAATCATGTTAACCCATCGTACCTATTGTGAGTCATGGCTCATTCAACTGATAAATATGTAAATTAAAATGTTTTATAGTTGATAACCAACATTAATCTCATTTGGATGTCTTAAACCAAATTAAATGAGAAAGTGTAGTGCATAGCAGTTTGGAAAGTGTGTCGTGAATTCATCTCTGAATTAAAAAGGAAATGAGCAGGGGACAGAACTTGCTTTTTTTATTACAAATGTTAATGAAAAATGTTATTGACTTGAACAAATGGAGAATACACCTTGAAATGTATATTAAAACCCCTTTCCAATTTCTCTCTCTGTGTAGTTTGCAATTATAGTTATTTCAGCAATAGTGGGGGAATTAATTTTGCGTGCAGACTGATAATGTTACTAGTGTAAGAAGAATGGATATTGTGTTGGATAGGGGGTCTCTAGGTATTTACAAGGAGTGGAGAGAGCAAAGCTTTATTTAATTGAAAGAATGAATCAATAATAGCTGTAGTGCTTTGTCAGAGAAGGCCTTGCGAAATGAGCAAGTAATTTACTGTGGACAATCCGAGGCCCAGTGGATAGCTGATTGAAGGAGCGTATTCTGGGTGTAAGACAATCAAGTGCAGCTAGATGCAGGATGTTTTTTTTTTGTCACTCGTCGTATCAAGAAGTGCATAAATGCCTTTAAATCCATAATGAGAATAAGAACTTTCAGCATGTCCTTTCCACTTTCAAGTGATTCATTTAGATGCAGCTATTAACAGTAAACCAACAATCCTCCCATGTATGTTTGCGAAGGTTTCAAAAGTTTTTAAAGTGATTTTTCATCTTGTTGTATTTGTAACTTTACAGAAACTCTTTTCCTCTCTTAAGAGAAGCTCTTCAACTGTGCATGAGCAGAGACAGGATTGGCTTTTCCTCACTAGTTACATCTTACAATCCAGTTTCTCATTGCTGCTGGATGTTGGTAAATGTTTTCTCACATCTCACTTGCATCATTGCTCTCACGCCATCACCAAGATCCTTTTTATTTATTTATTTATTTTAAATCAATCTTTAAGGTAAATTAGTCTCCGTGCACACTGGCAGCCATCCCAGTATGTAAATTCATGTGCTAATTCACAACATGATTTCATTTCAACTTCTAAGCAAATGAGATTTTAATTGAAAATGAGATCTTCCGTAGAGTCTCTCACTGGAGATGTGCGGCAGGGGAATGATACTTTTCACAGATTGTTTTGAGAGACAAGGAGACTTTTTTCTACTTCTTCTTCTTCCAAGCCATTTACAAAAAGATTGTATGTTTTCTCAGCCCGCCGTTTCCCCACAACCTGCAGGTTAGTGAAAGAGCACTGTGAAATTAACATTGTGCTTCAGCTCCTCGTCCATATGACGAGGCTATTAACATTTGTGTATTTTCATTATGTTAATGTTGTTAACACATGCCCACAGATTGCCACCAGTGGTGCAGTAATTTTGTCTTGCTGATCATAAAGTGTCCGAGTGGGTCATTTTGATTATGACACGCTAATTACATATTGCCTTTCCTCTCTGTCTATTCGTCCCCCCAAACTCAGAGCAACCTACAGTCTTTAATGGTAAGCTTTTATGAGTTGAAGGAAAGAAAATAGCAGCAAAAGATCTCTGCCTATGTTCCTGACGGCTATGTTGCATGCATGCTTCACTGCTTCCCTTTAAACTTCCTAAATTGTGTTTCACAATAAATAGATGCCCAAGCCTTTAACTGCCAGTATTAGATTAGATACCATTAGATGTAATAGAAAATTCTCTCCCTGTAATATTTTCATAAGAGTTTGAGGCGTTTGATTAATCTGACCACATTTTATTGCATTAATGATTTTTTTCCTTTCCACTCTGCTGTAAAGACATTGTATACAGTCTAATGCTGTTTTCTCTCTCCCCTCTCTGCTCACTCTCATTCATCCTCAGCCGTTATTGCAATGCATTGTTGATGAGGTGAGTCGGCGTCTTATGTGCTTTCACTCCTAAAGTCATTCCTAATGGAGTGGAAACCTTATATTTTGTTTCCTAATGAAGCACAGGAGTGGCAGACAGCGCCGCTTGGGCTGTCCTATGGCTGCCTGCAGGTTGAAGCCACCGGCCCGAGCCAAGCTGCTCTGAGGAAGCCAGCGGGGGATGTTGGGCCGGGGCACCAGACAGCATACACATGAAGTTATACACAGGCCACGGTTACTTAAGTAAAAGTAGCAATACAACAATTTAAAAATACTTCAATACAAGTAAAGGTTCTGCATATACAATTTAACTTGAAGTGAAAAAGCAGCAATATGTACTTAAAGTATCAAAGTACCCGTTCTGCAGAAGATGGCTCTTTTGAGTGACATATTATATTTTAATGCTGTTGCTGGGTGAAAGGGAGCAAATTTGAGGCAACTAACTACTTTTGGTAGTTTGATCTGTAACAGTGCTTCATATTTTATAAACTGATCTGACTGATGAGGTTTTGTTTGGGTTCAGTCTTTAGGAAATAATGTGACATTTAAGGGAACACTCTTCTCTGCTTTATTGCTAAGAGTGAGATGAGAAGAACGATATCCCTTTAGTGTCCGTACGGCGATAATGAAGCTACAGCCAGCAGTTGATTAGCTTAGCTTAGCATTAAAACCTGAAAACAAGGAGAAATGTCTAGCCTGGCTCTGTGTGAAGGTAACAAAATCCAACAACCAGCACCTCTAGAGCTCACTCATTAGGATGTTATATCTTGTCTTGTTTTACAACTGAGTGTAAAAATGATATGTTGGGGTTTTACAGTTGGTTATGCATGGTGCTATTTCTTCGGGCTGTTATCTGTCTTTATGCTAAGATAATCTAACCAACTGGCTGTAGCTTCAGATTTAATGGACAGATCTGGGAGTGGTATCAATTAATGTTCTCATCTCACTCTAAGAACGTGTGCGAGCGTAGGCTATTTCCCAAACTGTTGAATTATTCCCTCCCTATCCTCCCTAACTAGTAGCTAATAGCTGTTAGATAAATGTAGTAGTGTAAGGGGAGTAAAAATATAATATCTCCATTATAAATACAATGAATTGAAGTAGCATAAGATGTAAGTTAGTAAGTACAGTTATCTCTAAATTGTATTAAAGTACAGTATTTGAGTAAATGTACTTAGTTACATTCTGCATGTATCTGTAGTGGGGTTTCTTTTTCAAAATTTGAAGCTTTTAATCAGCAAAAACTGAAGGATTTGATGGCCCCGTTCCCTGTTTAAAGCTCTGTTTAACCAGAACCTGAAGTGATAGGTCTGTGCAGTGAGAGTCCATGGAAAGCTATCTGAGCTATTCTGAGCTGAGGTTTCACAGCAAGGTCACTTTTAAAACAAAATGTCTCCCCCGCTATGTAGGTCACAGCACATTCTGTTACTTTCTCCGAAACTTCCTCCCTTCCTTCCTGCCTTCCTGCCTCGGCTTATAATTAAACACACACAATTATCCCAAATTTAATGGGATTTCAGAACCAGGCTTTTATTTAAGAGGTAATGAATAATATTTTAATTGCATATGTAACTGTGAGATCGAAATGTGCTTCTCTCATCACGTGTAATTACTACGCCAGTTTTTTCCTACTGTGATATTCTGAGAATGCGATCAATAGCTGATGAGTGTCTTTTTTCCCCCCCTGTATTTTTAGGGTCACTATGTAACAGCTACTAATTGTGGAATTATCCAGCAGGGTAATAGGAGGCATAAGCACACTTAAAACATATGGACACTGTCCTATTGTTTATTGATGTCTGTAATTAATGATATAATGCATGCCACTGAAGTAGTTTGACCTCTGAACCGATCATTATTCAGAGTGTAGCAGCATCAATCAAACTGTGCTTTTCTCAGATCTATTTCTGTACACCCCCTTAGGGACAGACGGAGCACCCACTGTATCCTCATTTGTATTCAGCTGACCAAAGGCTTAGTATGAATGATTTAAAAGTCTGTATCAGACTTAGTCCAGATGAGAGGAAGTAATTTGAGATTTTGCAAGCTGCTGCTGAAGTTCATAAAGACCGCAGCATGTGCTTCACTGCCTCAAACTCCAAAAAAGTCATTTTCTCTATAGGAGTTTGGTGTATTTACTGATTCTTTTTCTCTCAATTCCACCACAGAAACAAGATGTATTTACTCGTCTTTGGCAGATGTAGTTTTCGGGTCCAGTAATGGCAGGCTCAGTGGTGTTATTCACCCTCTCCACATCATAATGACCATATGAATGTCTGCCTTTTGGATGGAGTGCTGGCCAGATTGTTTGGCCTATCTGGAAGGAGTGACACGCATTGCTGCCCAGCCTGAGGATTAGAGGTTGGTGTGTGGAGTCCCACTCCGCCAAGCATCCCAGGCTCTCCTCAGGACGGGCGTATTAGAATAAGTCATTCCATTGTTAATTTAAATGGCTTAATACATCACTCTAAGGTAACAGAGTGATGTGAGCAGCAGAGGGAGAGAGTATGAGAAAAAGAGGAAGCGATATGCCAAGGGGTGTTTCTTTAATATCAAATGAAATTGAATCCTGCATTACCTCACTTGTGCCGTTTCTCAAGCAGCTCCCAGGCTATTAATGGAAAGCTGTAACAGGATTGGTTCAGTCTTTCGGTTCTTTAATTTCACTGCAGCTCCCAGATGTTAGGTCTTTGTCTCATTGCCGATCCCTGGCTGATCTATGGTGTTGTCTTCATGCCGCCTCCAGTCCATTGTGGCCGTGTGTTGTGTTATTGGGTCAGGTGAATCTATCAAGGACGGAGAGTTGGGCAGTTCACACACCAGGGGGATAATTACAGGGTGATTGGTGTCCTCACGCTCTCTGCTCTCACTATCTTTGTCTCCTCTCTGTTAGCCCTCACCCTTACATAAACGCACACAGCATGTCTGGCACTGGAAGACGACCAAAAAAGGCTGCTCAGTGCCCACTTACCTGTTCGATCTCCGGGGCCCCGTTTTGAACAGCTGTGTTTGTTTGATAGAAAACATGTGCACCATTGTTTACAGATGTTTGTGGACTTATTTACACCAGCGGATTTACTGGAGCTCAGGAGACAGCAGACTTGAATTCTCCACCACCCCATCTACTGCTATTATTAAACTAACCTCCTCCCATGGATAATTCATCACAGTTACCTTCCAATCTTTTTCTATCTCACTCAGCCCTGAATCCTCATTCTCACATCTACATGTCCTTTCTGGGTCACAATGACACACTCTCTCTTGTAAACTGCTGTTCAAGTTCACATAGAGGGAACACCAGTTTAATTAATTATTATGTAAAACCAGTTCCAGTTTTGAACCCTTCAAGGAATAGATTGACATTTTGGGAAATACCCACTTTCGCTTTCTTGCTAAGAGTTAGCTTAGAAGAGCAACGCCGCTCTCATGTCTGTCCTTTAAATACAGCCAGGAGACGGCTAGCTTAGCTTAGCATGAAGACTGGAAACAGCTAGCCTGGCTCTTTCCAAAGGTAATAAATTCCACCTACAGAATTTCGGGAGGTTATGTGCAGGCTAATTCTTGACAGACCTTTCCATTGTAAAAACACAATGTATTATTTTTGTGCTTTGGTTTTTCTAAGAAACAAACAAACAAGGTGCTGGTAGGCACATTCTTTTTAGAGCCAGGCTATCTGCTTCTGCCTATTTCCAGTTGGAGACTCTTAATGGACCCCTACAACCTGCAAGGCAAATACAGCCAAAGGTAAGCCTGTTTTTTGGTTGCCTTTCTAGCTTGTCTGCTTGTAGCCAAGTTAATTATTGAACAAACACATAACCCTGAATCAAAAACCATTGCTGAAAAATTAATAACATTGTAGAGCAAAGGCAAAATGTTCCAAAGCTTTTAATGAACACGTTTCTTTATTCTTTCTCCTCTATTTCTTTTTGACAAAGCTGTCACTTATCACCATGTTTTGAATGTAATTGTGAAAAACAGTTACAAGAAAAACAAACTGAAGACCAACCTCCCCCGAAATATATATCCTTCATACAAACATAATTAATCAATTAATTAACATAAATAATCTAGTTCATCAGAATTTGAAATCTTTTCTGTAGGAGACTTCCACAAACACCTTTCAGAATGTGTGGCTGAAATATATCCTTTGTGGTGTAAAAGAATCCCAAAAAACCTTATAAAATGACATCATCAAACCCACAGCCAGTGTGGTCAACATAACATGCCAATGATGTATTTTTTATGTTTAAATGAAGTTGTCTTTCTGTAGCCGACAGTAAACATGCTAGCAGACTAGCCCGCCAGTGGTAGTGCTGGCTCGGCCATCTCTGTCGGTCACGTGATTCTCAACATACAGGTTGCAGTGGTCTGTCGAGAGTCTCCTGTTTTCACTCTTTATGCTAAGCTAAATTAGCCAGCTGCTGTATTTATCAAAATGCAGAATTTCGAGCTATTCCTTTAAACAGTGTAACTTTACTCCAATAGCCTACGTGGTGGATACACCTTGTATTTGTGGGATTTTTTTTAAAGTTTATAACCTTGAAAATGCATTTTTGGGTGGGAGGCTTTATTTGTTTGTTAAAGGAAGGTTTCCCCCAATCCCTGGTGCTGACAAGTATGTTGCACACCCTCTCACCTGCATGTGATCTTGATGGAAATCTCTGGTTTTCTGTTCACACATAGAGAGAGAGAGAGACAGCCCTTGCTATTTGCACTTCCTGACTTTGAAAGCTGTCAGCAGAGCACCAGCAGGCTGTTTCAGTACCGTGGACAGTTCCTCCACAGAGACCGACTCTCACCTCACCCCAAAGTCTTGGGAACCAAGACAGAGACCAACACCACTGGTCTGTGTGTGTGTGTGTGTGTGTGTGTGTGTGTGTGTGTGTGTGTGTGTGTGTGTGTGTGTGTGTGTGTGTGTGTGTGTGTGTGTGTGTGTGTGTG
>JAVQJF010093776.1:0-10383 GCA_036023855.1 Gadopsis marmoratus
TCGGCTTCTCTCCAGTGACTCCACTTCACCTCTTCCTCCTCTCTCTCTTTGCTTCATGTCTCTACCTCCCCCCCCCCCCCCCCCTCCATGCCTCCTCTCTTTAGTCCCCCCCTCCTCTCTCATCCCTCTCCCTTTCTCCATCCATCACTTTCTCTCTCCCCCATATTTTCACCTTGCGCCGAGTATCACCAGGATGAGAAATAAATAAAATAAGTTGTCCTGGCTCCTGTGGGTTGTGTTGTTTTTGTGTGTGTGTGTTTTGAGCTGTCTTCAGATCTCCTTCCTCTCTGACACCGGGCCCCGTGGGCGCACAGGAGTCCAGCCTCCGAATAGCGATCAAGTGACAGACCTGAGAGCCCCGAGACAAACTGTGGTCATGTCGGGCTCGTCTAAACGTCCGATAGCACGACTCTGTGGGAGAGAGTTGCTGTTCTTGTGGACTTTTGATGGCTACTGTATTTATTGAGGAAACATTAAAGAATGACTACTAATGACAGATACGAGTGACTTTGTTCTTATGTTTTGCGAGTGAAAAAAAGACCAAAAAGTGTAAGGCAGCACCCCCACAAAAATGTTGGATTGAAATAAACAACATACTATTTAGCTATCAATAGAGCCATGCCAGCTTTAGGGCTAAAAATGTGAGGTCTGTCCTGCAGGTGGCGGTAGAAGAAAGGCCGTAGAGAAGAGATTACTATATGCGCTCACGCAGCAGCGGCCCAAATGGAACATGTTCATCCTCTGGGGAGCTTAAATGTGCTCAGTCAATTTCATGGCAACTGGCCCCTTAGAACTTGGTATTTTCTGTGTACAAGTGGAGCAATTTTCCAAATAACGTGGTCACCAAGAGTAACAGGAGTCGTAGCGTGGGAGGCATGAACATCCAAAGCACATTTCATGGTAATCTCGGCTAACTTTCATGTTGGATAGACGGGCATGCAAACTAACCAAAATGTCTGACTCACACCAGTCGAACCACTGGAGTTCGGCAAAAACACGTATTCCTGAGGGCGCTTAGTTGCTCTTTAAGCCCTTACCCAGCCATGTTCCAGGCCTCTGAATCACTGCCAACGTCTTTCCTTCACCATCTGGCGGTGTGAATATTGACAGCTGTGTCCCGAGCTTTGTGAGTGGGATTCAGAACGGCGACCTGCTGCAGAGGCAGAATCCAGTCCCCATAAAAACGGCTGCAAGCACGAGCGAGATCTTCGCAGCTGCGCAGGTGGGTAAATATTGGTATATCGGTATTAGCTTGTTCTAGTATATTGGTGTCAGTGTTGCAGCTGTATCAGTGTATGTCGCCTGATAAGTAGCAAGGCTTACATGTTGTGTGTCGCATACAATTTATCTGATTGGGAAACTTAATAAACTGCAAAGCTGTGACACACAACTGCTGCCGAAATAAGGAGATTCATTGACCTCTTGGCCGATCCAGGCAGATCCTGTCGGCTGCAGTCTGACTGAAAATAACTGACGTCCCTTTTTACTCTGCTGTCGGGAAGCTGCTCCTCGGATACAAAGATCAGACGAAGAACGCAGAATGAGATGAAACAAGAACAGTTTCAAAGTGAGGTGATCGCACAATTAACCTCTTCCACGATGGCAGACTGCCGTCTTTTCACTCGCGTCAGGTGATGATTCCTCTGCTTCTGGCAGACTCTCCTGTTCCCTCCGTGTCTGATGTTCACTTGGATTGTGCGGAGAGATCTTGAGGTGGCCCGCGACGTGACAGAGCTTCATACGTACGACTCGGTGACGATCACGCGCTGTGACACTTCTACAGCTGAAAATGCATCTTTTATGTCAAGGGGAGGAGACGGAAAGAGTGTTGAGCTTTCGAGCATAAATGAATCTTGAGGCTGTTTTCACACAGCAGTTATTTTTCCCCACTTGGGACCGTAATTGCCCTGACACGCCATCCCAGAAAGCCATCAGGCGCCAACCTTCGCCTGCAGTTTTTGCTGCGTGACTGACACGGTTGGCTCTAGTTGACTCTTACCAAGAGCAGTTTGGCTGATTAAGCATGTTGAATCAGCTCCAGATTCTCCCTTTCAGTGCAGGTTATCTTTCACATCCCCCCCCTTTCCACAGATCGACGACAGCAGAGCAAGGCAGAGCAGAACTTTACAGAAGGTGCAGCTTTGAACTCAAACATCCTAAAGTTGTTTTCTGAGCACACGGCGAAAATGGCTCTTTGTTTTTATGATTTCAGAAAGGGACTGTTGACTTCTTATTCCCAGTGTTCTTTTATGTCCGATCCCGACCCGAGTCCGAAGCAGTCGATTTCCCTGCATGTTTTTGGGAGTTTTTTTTAAACCTGACACGCTTTGTTTGACGTCCTCCATCCTTAGTTAGGCTACGTGGATACGTATTTACCGCCTGTGTGTTGCGTTCATGCGTTGTCACGTAAACAACAAACCCCAGCACTGAACAGGAAGTACCACATTAGGCACGATGTGACCGAACCTCAACATCATTTCAAAATTTTTGTCCACCCTCTGGTTAGGTGGCGGCTTAAAAAACACGAGCACGAACGGTAAACAGCAAAAAAGCCGAACCGAGTCATAATTAGACTTTTAGGAGTCCAGCAACACGTGTCCAGTGTTGTTACACGACAAAAACCAAACTCCGTGAACATCGACTCCCATTTCAGTAGCATGCAGGAGCCAACTCCATACACCTGTCAGGGAATACAGGACGCTCCCGAGACGGGGGGGGCAGGGGTCTGAGGGATCAGGAGATGTAAATCAGGGCGAGTTTGAAGCCTCCCAGAGCATCTGCTGAATCACAGCTCATATGTTCCTGTGCAGCTGAAGGCAGAGAGGACGAGTGGTGGGTCAGAGGCTCACTGAGCTCAGGCTTGCTGCAAACGTTTCCCGTCATGGTCCTGTGGGGCGCCGTGGGAGGATCTGTCTGCCTGATGGCTTCGGTTACAGCGAACCACGTCTTTACAGTTTGGACAAAACTGCAGCAGACCGACAGATATCATTTTGATAACTTGGTTAACTTGAATTATCCCACTAAAGAAAGTCTTGTGGATAATTGAACTATACATATATATTTATGTATCAGTAAACGTTAGGTCAGTTTTAATTATTTCAGCCTCACTGTTAAACTGCCAAATGTTTTACTGAGTTTCCACAAAGAGTTAACTTTAGCTTCCACTCACTGTCAGCGAAATGAAGAATGCATATTTTTTTTATTATTATTTTCATGGTGAATATTCGCATCTTATTGTCAATTTTCTAGTTTGTATTCATGCTTCTTGACTTACAGTTCTTGTTTTATCTCTCTTTATATTTTCTACTTACTATGTTTGTTATGCACCAATATTCCAAAGGGAATTATGTCCACAGAGCTTTTTTATTAAAGAAAGAAAAGTGAATTTTCTAACTTAGTTAGAAGTGAGTACCCTATTATCTGTGCAGAGAATAATATATATAACTTATATATACCCAGGAACAGCGCTGGGCTGTGTTTTGTTTTGGACGTGCTGGTTATTCCACTTTCACCAGAGTCGGGCTGTGTGACATCAGTGGCTCCTCCAAAAGAACAAAATCAATTCAAACAAATGAGATTAACAACAAAAACCAGCAAACTCTGTGTGGGCTTTATAGCCGTTATTCCCTTTTAGTTCCCCGTCAAGCTGCACAAATGATTTCCAGACTGAAGCCTTACAAGAACTCATCGTAACCTCTCGCTCGGACAGTGGATTCATTTCAAGGTTGATATAATCTTTAGATCAATACACTCTTAAGCCACACAGCAGCAACTGTGTCACAGTGGACTCAGATAATGAGTCCTTGGTCCCAGGAGGGGGCACGCTTGTTTTTCTAGTGTGTGTTTGTACAGTGTGTGTGTGTGTGTGTGTGTTTGAGCTGATGCAACACAAAGTGTGCGTTGACATGCGTTGGGTTTAGGTTTTTGTCTCGTGCACCCGCACAATCCTTTTCATTTTCTCTTAATGTGCCACGTGTGTTTTTCTGCTCGCAGACGTAACTAACCCAAATGACTGAATCAACGTTAGATCCCCATTGTCGGATTCATGACATAAAACGTGCCAGATCTCAGGGAGAGGAGGGGGGGAGTGAAAACGAGCGTTGGCTGGTGTGTGTGTGTGTGTGTGTGTGTGTGTGTGTGTGTGTGTCCTGCCTCTGTTTTGCTGTATAATGTCTCCCCCTGCAGCTACGCTGTCCTAATGCAGAACATTAGAGAGTCCTCAGTTTTTCCATTTCAGAGTTGTGCTCTCTGTGTGTGTATGTGTGTGCGTGTGTGTGTTAAGGCTTTTTGGCTCTTTCTATAACAAAAAGGCGAATCTGATTATGGGAACAGAATGAGACGCTCCGTCTCTCCTTTAATGTCTGTCGTCAAAGTGTCCTTGAGCGAGCCGTTTAAGCTCTAATGGAGCTGCAGCAGCGAAGGCTGTGGCTGCACTGAGCAGCTCGTGTGGGATGTACTGTATGAAGCGCCCTCACGTCCTCTCCCCACGTCACGCAGAAGAGGTGACCGTCTTCCTTTAGCTTCAGCTGTTTTGCATTTTTATTTTCTTTTTTAAATGGAACATGTTTCAGCTTCATGAACCGTCATCAGGCCTCATTCCGGCAAACACAAAAGCTTCTGCATGTATGAAAACCTCATCCGAAAAGTCACAGACATTTATAGCCGTGCTGTTTAGTAAAAAAACAGCTTTGGAACAAAACCACATTCAACAGATGGTGCATTTCTTGACATTAAACGTGATGTAACAGAATCAACTTTTAGTAGCCAACCACGCCGGTTGCTCGCTCACTCGCCGTTGCATTGCTCTTCTGGTTGCGATTGCTGGTTAGTATTTCCACTTGTGTTAGAATCAGCGTGGCCATGTAGTGACACTCCCACGCTGCCGGCGCAACCCTGCGCTTATTTAGCCTGAATACAGGCTAATCTGGAGACAATCCAACGCCTTGGACATTTTTAAGACTAAAACGTTTGAAAGTTGAAGTGCTGGAAAGCATGGATTCGGAAGAAGCCGTTTTGTGATGACACAAGTAGTAAATGTTCACGGGCGCTGTAGCTTTCTTGCGTGCTAACAAACGAATCAGTGTTTAAGATCAAGAAGGTTTCGGCGTCTAATGTCAAGTACTCATTTAACGACACCTGAACTCTACGGGCTGGTTTTTCGGGATCTGTGCTGCGTTCCCTCAAAAGGCGAACATTTCCAATCTGAGGCGTGTCTCTCTTCAGGAAACAAGCCGCCTCAGCGTCGTTGGTAGTTGGAGCACGCAGGAGCATTGTGTTTTGTGAACTCATTTGGATCCTTGTTTTTGATGCCGTGGCTCACTTTTCCTGCCCCCAGCAACAAGTTGTAATTTATGCTGCCTCAACTTTATTACCGTCCTTCAGTCCTCTCCAGATGGCATTAGTATTGACAGAAGCTCAGGCAATTAGCATTATAATTTTAACTTCAGGACTGCAGGAGTTTTATGGAACAAACAGCCCTTTCCACGGGAGGCTGGTAATTTGATTTTGCCTGCGGACAGACTCAAATGCATGCACATCACTAATTTCATTCTGTCATCTGGACAGTAAAATGATTCACTGGGTGACAGCAGGAAAAAAGAGTCACTCTGTGTGTTTGTGATACAGATGCAGCAGCAGCTCCTTTTCTTTTCTCTCATTTTCAATGCTAGTGTTTGGAACTAAGAGCTAAATGCTTGTTTCTGGTATTGTAATTTTTTTTTGACGCGTGATTACCCTCTAAGTTATATAGATGTGCTTAATCCCATTATTTATTTAAAGCATTTGCCGCTTCAACAGTTTCATTTGATCATTCAGTTAATCTAAAAAGTAGTCCCGCAGGGGATCATGAAACCCACGGTTCGGATTGGAGTCACAAGTCAGAAAAAAAGAGAAGCATCTGTCTTGTATCTTTTCACTGCAACTCTGCATCCAGATTTAGGGAACTGATATTTAAAAAGATCCCGGATCAACTGTGCCCCGTCGCACAAATGATGCTGCTTCTCACCACTGGTTTGGATGTTGATCCTGACCAGGTTAAAACGACCCTTTTTGAGATTTCCTCAGCGGCTAAAAATGACCCACAGTGATTTGTGTCTGCAGCCTTGCAAGCAGCTCTGTGAGGCTGTATGCTAACGCCAGCATGCTAACAACAATGTTAACGTACCGATGTTTGGCACGTTCCCGGCCTTAGTCCTGCATGTGTTCTGGTCTAAAGCGAAAGTGTTTTTAAAGGTTAAGGTTTTGACCTGAAGATGGCAGTAGAGGTAAAGTCAAGGAATTACCAAACTTCCCATTCCCTGGAGTCACGCCATGCGCACGGCGAAGTTGTAGAGAAATAGATACGGTATATGAATTATCAATGGCAGAGACATAGTTTCACGTCATCCTATTGCATTTTGATCAGCTCTGCTCATTTGAATTGTCCAGAATAATCAGGGAGAAAGCTTCACAGAGGTTACAAAATATGTAATATGCATTGGCGCTCTTCCCCAGAAGATAGTTTTCACACTTTAAAGATGACCGACTGAAACCAACAAAGGTGCATTAATGGTGCGATGTCCTCCTGGTCACCCTCAGCCTCTTCATATCTTTCTTGCTTAATAAAAACAACGAGTTTAAAAGTTCACACGAATAAAAACTGGAAATAGCTTAAAATAGGCTGCCTTGCCCCCCACCGCCACCCCCAATTACAAAATGTCCTCCTCTCCCATCTGCCAGAGGTGT
The DNA here is from genome assembly GCA_036023855.1 of Gadopsis marmoratus. Classification (NCBI taxonomy): domain Eukaryota; kingdom Metazoa; phylum Chordata; class Actinopteri; order Centrarchiformes; family Percichthyidae; genus Gadopsis; species Gadopsis marmoratus. The sequence goes on from JAVQJF010093776.1 coordinate 6,724, forward strand.
TGAGGTGTTAATGTCCTTTCAGTCCTCAGAGAGGGAGGATATGGTCACTCTGGCTGTGAGCCAGCGGCATGAATGAGTGTGTGTGTGTCCCCTCGTGTCCTCGTTATAGCGTCCATTAACCATCATGTCTCTATCATGTGTGGGAGAATCCCTTCATCTTTTAACTCCTGCAACACTCAAAACTCTTCCACCGGGGGGGAAGCTGAGAATAATAGTAATATAACGCCACAAAGTTATAGCAAACAATAGCAGCCGGTGCTAACCTTCAGTCTGGATGATACCCACTTGGTTTGCCGAATTCGACAGATTTTGTCTGCTTTATCTCTTCCATTCGAGCTGCGATAGGGAGGGAACACTTCATGGGCAGTTTGAAGACGGAGGAGTGGCTGCAGTGACCACTCTCTCTCTCACCTATAGGCATCTGAGCACAACACCATGTTGGAACACTGCAAAATAAAGCTTCTGCTTTTTGTCCACGAAGGTTAAAGAGATTAAGGTTCAGCCTTTGGTTTGTTTTCTGTGTGCTGCTGCTCATGGGAACCATGTCAACTAATGTAATCACTGTAATCACCTCAATAATTCAGTTTTTCAACTAGGCTTTGAACGCCCCGCCTTCATACTGTATGCGATGTATCAATTAGTGTAACCACATGGAGTCTAAGGAGCTGATCCAGAAGTTATTCCACTTCTGTTCACACTCGAATGAGCTAAAAAGGAAAATGTTAACATCTTTTTATGTCCTCAGGTGTCTCCGACCTGCAACTTCTGCTTTATTAAGCGGAGTGAAACATCAAGGTTGAGAACCATATAAAGGAAAAAGAGCAGCGTGGCTCATAACTGAAGTGTTTTTGACTTTTAAAGGTCGGCATTAGCTACCTTTAATCCTTGTTGAATACCAAGTACCGAGCTAACCTCTGCTCCTCCTCTCTCTCTCTCTCTCTCTCTCTCCGCTGCTCGGTTTGATTTCCTCCTAAAAACATTTAGGATGTAAACTTTCACAAAGCTGGAATAACCACAAAAAAAAAAAACAAAGAAAAAAAAAAAAGGGTATTTGTGCTCTGTTCTTGTTAATTTGGGGTTCTGTCTGACCTTGTTGGCGCTTGGTGGCCCGCTCTCATCGTGCACCTAAACGGCACCGCTGCCGCGCCAGCTGGCGCCGACAGATTTGAGGAATGAAAGGCTGAGGCGTCGCAGACCTCCGCGTCGTTTATTGAGAGCAGATGGCAAAGACACGATAAGAATTTGTTATCCCCGGCTATTACCGCCTCTGCTGTGTGCGCTGCTGCTGCTTTAACAAACACTAAAACCCTTGTTGTTGGTTTGTTTTGTTTGTTCTTGCAAGAAGCTGAAATCCATCTGTTGATAGCAGGAAGTGAGGAAACGCAGTTGGATGCAGGTGAATTGCAAGAACTGGCAGAGAGGGAGAAAGTAAAGGAAGAGCTTTGTGAGGAGGAGAGGGAGAAGTGTGTGTGTGTGTGTGATTATTATTCCTTCTTATCATCATCCTGGCTTTTAAATTTGAGCACATAATAAAACTGTGGTGGAGCTGCTCAGCCATTTTGCAGTTTTATGTTTGAACTTTGGTATAAAATCATCCATTGTAATGCCACTAAACATATCAGCTGAGGAAAGTCACACAGTACATTTACTTGAGTAGTTTTATACTTCTACTCCACTACAGTTCAAAAGGAAATATTGCACTTTACACAACACTTTATGTATTTATTTGATTATTTTGGTTACTTTCAGATTCAGATTAATGAAACAAAATCTGTTAGCTAAACCTGATTGTCCTTGAGGGCCACGGGGGGGGGCCAGAGCCCATCCCAGCTGACATTGGGCGAGAGGCGGGGAACGCTGTGGATCGCTTTTTTCAGCTCAAGGACAGTTATACAAATGTAAAACCTCCATAGATCAAAGAGAAAAATCATAATAGAACGAGTCATAATTGACCTTGTTTGCAGCCCGAGGCGTCCTGTCAACGGTTTACAGAAGTCTCTTTTATAATGGTGGCCTATGGGGAAAATGCTTATTTGCTGCAATACCGTGAGTAGGCCACTGGGAAACGTGGCCTACTCACGTTATGTCCGACGGCCATACGTGCTGTTGTCGGAGTCATTGGCAAACGACCTGTTCTGCCGTTTAGTAATGAGGACGTGTTGGACGAACATATTTCATCACATTGCCTTAATGATAAACGACACGCTGATTTCACTAAACGGATAATAACATTTTACAGTGTAGAAATCCAATATAAATCACCAAAGAGATGGAAAGGGCCTCGCCAGGCAGGTACCTGAGGCTGAGTGAGTCATCTGTGAGCAGATTAGACAGCCGTCGATCACACACGAGGAGGAGAAACTCTTTAAGGCTCGGGCCTGAAAGGTCAGAGAGTTTGGTGATGTGATCGGCCTGACAGGCCCTCCAATGATGTCACCCTCCTCGTCTGCCGTCTATACACTCGCTGCGTCAGAGACTTTGGCTGAAAGACTGGCTTCGGCTGCCCGCTGGAGTGTGGAGACCCAATCAACTTTATTAATGGCTATATTTTCTTTCAGAAGTTCTGTTCTGCTCATGAACTTTCTCTCACATTCTCCTCCTGTCAGTCTCTCTACTCTCTGCTATATTTGCTTTGCTGTTCTGTGCGTTTTTCAGACAATATAAGCATCTTATTTAAAAAGGGAAACAATCAAAGACACACAACACATCATACTGAGTGCTATAGAGCAGTGGCAGACACATTGTTGGTCATGATAGGCTTTAATCTACAACCTTTTTGTACCAAATTTAATTTGATCTGTTCTGTCATGCAAAGATCTGAATTTTTTAAAAAGGCTTTTACTCACCGAACCCATTGTTTTTGTCTAAAACTGTAAAGACGTCAAAAGTAGACAGATTGTTTCTGCATTTATGCAAAGGCTCAAATTAGGTGAACTCTGTATTTATTCATGAACGAACTTTAGCTGTGGGAGGGATGGGGATTCTTTTTTCAACTTTCAGAGTCATCTTTCAACAATGCAAACAAAGCACACTCAGTCTCAGGAGCAGTTACCATGACTAGTGCGTCTTTTTAAGCGGACTTCACTTATATAGCGCTCCCCCACCCTTAATGGTTCCCAAAGCGCTTTACAGATTGTTCTCCTTCACCCATTCACGGCGACGGAGCTGCCATGCAAGCTGCTGGCCTTAAGGTTGGGTCTTGCCCACGGATACTTCAACATGTGGACTGGGGATTGAGCCGCCAACCCTGGGATTAATGGACGACCCGCTCTATCTCCAGAGCCAGAGATTAGAAGCGTTCCCGATATGATCAGGACGGTAAAAAATAATCTTAAATCTGGAAGCGAAGGCCTCGTAGGAGGACGAGGATTCCATTTGTATGGGAAAAAAGGGCTTGAGCCCATGTCAAGGCCCCATTGCATAATGTATTGTGAGCTGCCAAGGTGAGGTGTACGGACTCGATGTCCACAAAGCACACAATTTGCCACTCTTTCCAGTAGGTCACTTTTATTCACTTCACTTCTCTCTGTATTACTCGCCGATCCTTCCGCCTCTACTCTGCCCCGAAGTCTTCTTCTCACTGTCTTTTAACACTGGCGTCAGGTGTTGAGCCCCACGAGCCACTCAACACCTGATTAGGGGCAGCTGCGTCTCAGACCG
>JAVQJF010093780.1:0-37501 GCA_036023855.1 Gadopsis marmoratus
CCCCCCCCCCCCCCCCCCCCCCCCCCCCCCCCCCCCCCCCCCCCATGTATAACACAATGTAAAAGTACTCAAAAATAAATACTATATTTGTTAATACTGATGCTACAATGTGAAAGTAGCATTTTAGTGTTGTAGCTGGTCATGGTAGAGATATTTTTAAATACCTTATATACATTTACAGTAGGTATTGCAGTCCAGTGGTTTCCAGCCCAGGGGTCGGGCCCCTCCTAAGAGTCTCCAGATAAATCTGAACGGTCATGAGATGATTAATGTGGTCTTGCTGAAGAAAAAGGAAGTACCTTAAAATTCTACTTTCTTGAGCAAATGGACTTGGTCACTTTCCATCACTGCAGACAAAGCTGAGCTTAGCTGAGCTGTGACTGACTCAACTTAAACATGTAACACAGTGTGTTGTTAGGCATCTGATATAACTGTGAAATTATTTTTTTTCCCTATATTAGTTGCAAAGAACAAGACCATGGTTTAGATGACTGATAGTCCATAACATACTGTATGTCAGTGTTGTCAAATGTAAGGCTATAATTTTTCAGAATTCTAATTGATTTCTTCATTGTTCATAGTTTCATTGTGCCCTCCTCATATTTTAGAACAGATCTCCTCCAGATCCATTAGCACACAATTTAAAATTCAGGTTGCCGGGTATTCGCGTGGGTGGTCTTATGTGCTCAAAGTAATTATACTAATGTCTTAAAAATAATGTGATTTACTGCTTTTAGAATGTTACATGTTGCACATTTAATATTGTACATTGCTTTTGATTGGTGGAGGTGACTCCCTGGGTCTTCACAAAGCAAAATGCCACCGTGTGCCATGTGGCAGGAAGAAGCTACAGAAGCATATTATTAACCTTTCTTTTTAGGGCACTTATCAAACCAGTGTGCCTAAGTGCTTTACAAGATGAATAAAAATGTAAGCAATCAGTGACAAAATATTTTATTTGCTACAAGAGCCTGAGCGTTGTGATGAAAACTCCCTCCAGGCTGCTTAAGGAATGCTCAACAGAGGCTGCATCTGTTTCTGTGGAAATCACAGAGTTAAGTCTGTTTGAGGTCGGTTAGAAATGTCACGCTCCGCATGCACGTTGCCCCAAACTAAACCCAGCTAATTTTCTCCTTTTTTCCTCATTCCAGGTTTCCCCAAACTGTGACCAGGTTTTGGTGAACGGCAAAGAAATGCGTGGCATGCAGTCTTTGGCGGTCAACTTCACCTACCTGCACCTTTCTGCTCAGCTGCAGCTCACCGTCTGGGTGCCCAAGCTGCCTCTGCAGATAGACGTGTCAGATACTGAGCTGAGCCAGGTTAAAGGCTGGAGGGTGCCGATCATCACTAACAAGAGGTAAATTACCTGTATGGCCTTAAGGGAACAACTGAGGGAAACTTAGAGGGTGTACACATGAGTATGAGTTTGCATTTTACATAAACCAAACTGATTTATGTTGTGAAGACAGTCGTAGTACTTGCCTGTCCTCCCTTTCCCTGGCACCTTTCCTACAACAGCTACATGCATCAGACCAGGTAACACAGACATGAATGTTTGCTGTTAAAATACTGAATGTATAGAGTCTTTATGGGTGGGAATCCAGTGAGGGATCAGCTTTTAGTATCATCTCCAGCTCCCGCTAGTTAGTCCACCTGAAATCGCCAGTCTGCAATAGAGACCAGCAAATACTAGATATTACTTATCAGCTGATGATATGCCTATACTAATATAGCTTAACCTGGTCTCGAGTAGAATATTTTTCTAACATAGCTAATATTTATCAATATATCATCCCAGCTGATTTATTGGTCTTGCATTTGTCTATTACCTATCTAGGCCAAAACCGGAACTTGGTAACATGGTAAAATAAAATAAAGAAAACAGAAATAGTAAATGTAATATGTTCTTTAATTACGTTGAAACTATATTGGTTCCTTACTTTTTTGTAGCATAGAGAAATCCAACTGATTTTTATTTTCAGTCGACTGCTGGTGGCACACAAGCTACAATGTTGTTTGGAGCAAATTGTGAAAACATATTCAAGTCTCAAACATTTTAGTGTTATATATATAGATCTTTTATGACCTCATATAATCTCATGACTGATCAAAGCCCACGTATGAGCATACAGCAGCAACAACAGAATTGAATATGCTAAAGATCTAGTTGTACTGTGGCAGTATTGTCGCACAAGTAATATTAATGCAAACAATCAGGACCACCTCTAACATCCATAGTGTTTTTGGATCATGGCTTTGACAGCTCTTGCCTTGGTCCATGCACTCGTTCCTCTTGAAAGCAGTCAGTGCATCGTGTTTCTTCAACAGAAAGTACTGTAAAAAAAAAAAAGAGAAAAGAAAGAGACTGAATTGCAGTACGTAATTTGTTTTATAATATATCTTAAGAATTGTGCATTTCTTTGTGAGAGAAAAAGAAGAGTAAACCGGGGCTATGTGTGAATGTGAATATGTGTGTCTTTTGGCTTTTGTGTGTGTGTGTGTGTGTGTGTGTGTGTGTGTTTCTCTGTGTGTGCATGTGTGATATAGAGCTTATTGAATGGTGCAATTGAGAGCACATATCGTTCCAGCCAGTCTATAATTTCCTATGAGGTCAAGGCCTGCCTGGCTATACTGATGACAACTATTATGGCTTTAGCATTATTGCCACTGAATGAGGCATTCAGTCACTTAAACACACACATACGGTACATACACACACACACACACACACACACACAAACACACACACACACATAACATTATAGGTTGAGATTGTTGTCTCATGAGCCACTGCACTTACTTGAATGAATGTCTATCACTTTGAGGCAAATCTGGATCCAGTTTTTTCAAATAAATAAATACAAAATTTAGAGGGATTATAGAGCCTTTGTAGAAGTACATTCTCTGCTATGAATTTATGTGCTTCTGCTTTCTTTTCATTTCTGTATTCTATTGCTGCTAGTTCTCATCTTCCTAGAGTCTATAATGTTAAATCAAATCTTTAAACTGAATGAAATCCAAAACTTTGTTTATTTCCTCTGAGGAACAACCACGTGTCAAAAATGTAACTCCTACATTGGCCACATTTGTGTTCAGCTGTGCACATGTACAAAAATGAAGATGCTTTATATAATCTAAGAAACTCCCAACTTCAATATAGAGACGCGATGTGCAAGCAACAAGGTGCGACATTTAGGTACACACCATCCAACTCTAATTCAGAGTCACAATGTGGAAGCTTAGTTTTAAAGGCTCAGATTATAATAATTGCGTATTGCGTATACACACACACTCAGTTGAAAATGAGATAAAATATGCATATGCCCTTTCATTATCAGGTTATGAAAACCTTCTTCCTAATGGTCTGAATGTCTTTTCTCTTTGCATGCTTCTATGCCTCTATGTTTGTTTGTGCATTTGTCTGTGAGTGGGTATGTGGGCATGGTCATTTGTGTGTGTGTGTGTGTGTTGCTTCTATTCCCCATCTTGCCACCCTTCCGTTCTCTTCTGCTGGGGCTATTTTTCAATTTTGCCAATTTCTGCTTAGATAGCCACCAACCTGCGCACACACACTCCTCTGTCTCCCCCTATCCACGATCTCACAGAGTGAAACACAAGCACAATTAGACACACACTCTCACACAGACACATGTGCAACGGGGACACTGGAAAATGGAAAGAATATTCTTGTAATATTACCTGGGTTTCACACTCCAGGACACAGAGGCAGTCCTCTGTGTGTGTGTGTGTGTGTGTGTGTGTGTGTGTGTGTGTGTCTGTGTTCTTGTGTGAATGTCTGATCCAGTGTGGGCCTGCCTGCATGTGTTATTGTGTAGATATTACACAGAGGGAGCCAAAGAGGAAGAGTGTGTGTTTCTTTGTGTGTCTGTGTATGAGAGAGAAAGAGAGATCCTCCACTAGGGAGGGAGGGAGAAAGGTTTTCTGTTTTAAAGCTGATAGTGTATTCAAAGCGTTCTCTGATTCATTTTGTTTCATTATTTGGGGGCGATTATTCAGCCTCCTCAGCTGTGGAATTACACCAAGAATATACTTTTCACATAATTTATTTTAGTTATATATACAGTATATATACGTATATATATAAGATCAACCATAACTTTATGACCACTGACAGGTGGTGATTATCTCATTAAAATGGCACCAGTCAGTGGGGGGGATATATTAGGCAGCAAGTGATCATTTCGTCCTGGAAGTTGATGTGCTGAAGCAGGAAAAATGGGCAAGCGTAAGGATGTGAGCGACTTTGACAAGGAACCAAACTGTGAAGGCTAGACGACTGTGTCAGAGCATCTCCAACACTGCAGCTCTTGTGGGGTGTTCCCGGTCTGCAGTGGTCAGTACCTACCAAAAGTGGTCCAAGGAAGGAAAACTGGTAAACCGGCGACAGGGTCATGGGCGGCCGAGGCTCATTGATGTGCGCAGGGAGCGAAGGCTGGCCCGTGTGGTTCGATCCAACAGTAGAGCTACTGTAGCACAAATTGCTGAACATTTTAATGCTGGTTCTGATAGAAAGGTGTCAGAACACACAAAGCATCGCAGTTTGTTGCATATGGGGCTGCATGAGGGTACCCATGCTGTCATCATGTAAATTGTGCTGTATTAGGAGGTGCATATTGGAGACTAATAATAAAATGGTGGGAAAACGACCTCACAGAGGTGACAAATTTCAGATTCAGATTCAGATTTTTATTGCAAATTGTAGAACTACTGCTGTGTTATTTTGTTCTTTAACAAGATGAAGTAATTAGAAAAGGATGTAAATAAGTAGTATAATAAGTATGTAGCATATTCAGATGGATACAAACACAAAATCTGAAGTCTAAATCAGGCAAATTCATATCATTCAATATAACATGGAGTCTACAGTGATTATATCATCAGGACACTTTGAAATATACAGAGGTCTGAGGTATACAGAGGTCTGTCATCTACGTAGTAATGATAACAGATTTTTTTGTTTGCTGATGATAGAGCCAAGTAGAACGATTAAACAGGAGTGGTTTAATAATTGACCCCTGAGGGATTCCATACAGGTTTTTCTTTGAGTTTTCAGTTGTACATATTCAAAGCACTGGACATACTGTGATAGAGAAAACAACTCTCTTCTGTCAACAACACAGTACAGAAAGATTTTTTTGTGTCAGTTGTAGTCTTTAGGTCATTAACGACCTTTGTTGTTTGAGTGCTGTGTTGGGATCAGAAACCAGTTATTGCAGCAAATATTTCTGCTCTTTTAACCATTAACTTTGATGATACATGATTTTTTCTACAAAATCATGATGTTATCTTTCCAATACAATAGATCCTGTAGAATCTTTTTTTCAATGCGCAACTGTCAAGAACAGCTGCTTATCGCTCATGGACAACATATTATGCTCCTTTTACAACTTTGGGAGTTGCCTTGTGATCATTTCTTTAAACATAAAGAAAATGTTAGCAGTTTCATTACATATGTAGCTATACTGTGAGTCCCACTTTGGACTGTACACTTGTTGAGGTAATCTGGGGCTCCATTCACAAGAGAAATTGGTCAATGCTTTTTCAAGAGAAGTTACAATAGTTTAGGTATACTGTTTAATAAAATCTCACCTGCAGACAGTATTACCAACGAGTGAAGCACAAGGCCATTTGAAATAAATTGTTCACAGAGGCATTCCAAGAAATCCACATTGTACGACTAAATTATTTTAAAAGTGTTATAGCTGGATTAAAAACTGAAGTGTCTTTTCTCTAACTGAGAGTGTAACCTGGAGAAGAGATTATACAGTAGATTACCTGGGGCTGAGTGTGGCATATCAAAATGGCATTTAATTACCAGATAAACTCACCCTCTCTTCTCTCTGTCTCATTTATCTCCTTTCGTCCCAGACCTACGAGAGACAGTGAAGATGATGACGATGATGAGAGGAAGGGCAAAGGCTGCACCCTACAGGTATTATTTGATTGGTTTGCCTATCACACTTTTAAGGATAACTCTTTAATCCTTTTCTACAATGTCATTATGCCTGAAAAACAGCGAGAGCTGTCCTACATACTGAGAATGAAATGTGACTATGTGTGATACTATGCAGAATTATTGTGTACTATAAGATAATTCACAAGCTAAGACAGTGACATAAGAGCCCAGTGTGCAGTTAAGCATTAGAGTCTAATTTGACCTTTCTCTTGACCTTTCAGTACCAGTACGCCTTGGTGCGAGTCCTCACCCATTTTGTCGCAGAACCCTCTGACCCAGGAGGTGAGATGGTTTACATGTTAGGAGCAGACTGGCAAGCCGATATCACCCATTTGGTCTTGGACCAGCTAAAGGTAGCTATACACAAATACTCACACAAACACCAAATCTTTTGGAATCATTTTGGAATCATACTCATTCGCTTTCTGAGAGTTAGATGAGAAGATCAACACCACTTTAATGTCTGTGCATTAAGTATATAGCCACTGTAATAATCACTGCATCTGGCTGTTGCTTCCCAATAAATAGATACAGCTCATAATGCCGTTTCTTTTTTGTGATTAATCTATTAAAGATTAAACATACAATGTGTTAATAGTTCGGTTTTAGAGGGGCTGGTGGGCGGATTTTAAAACTTTGGCGTTAGCCTAGCTTGCTGTTTCCCTGAGTTTTTAGCGTTATTTCCTCACTCTAGGTCTAACTACAACGCACAAACACAAGATTGGTATCGATCTTCTCATCTAATTTTGGGGAAAAAACCTATATGTTTGACAAAATGTCAAACCTTTCCTTTAACTCTTTCCTGTTCTGACTGATATTTGACTGTTAAATAATTGTATGTAATACTAATCTAGCATGAATGCACAAAAGCCTAAAAGGTCACTTATGAACGAATGAATGAAACGTGTAGTAGAGGCTGACAGCAGTTTCCACGCTCCACAGGTGGAAGATCCTCGCATTGCTAGGCTGATAGATGGGCGAATCTTGATAGGGCGGGACCTGGGGATCACCACTATACAGGTATGTATCGTACCCTCTGTTCTACTCTCATCACTGTACACATGATCCAGTCAGATCTCTTTCACATTATCTTTTATCTGTTTCAGTTGATATTATCATCCCAAACCTCAAAACAACCCATTTTCCCAATTGAAATAGTATACCGTATATTCACCCTCTTAACCCAACCTGAGAATGAAATATATAACACAAAAAATGAAATTCTCATGTGGTGTCAAAGTTTCCACTTTGATTCAACTTTTAATGTAATGTTTAGAAATTGACAACCTCTGGCGTGACACATTTAGTAAGTACAAAGCATCCCCGAATCAGTGTTTTGAATTGCATTTTAAGGATTCAGAAAACACACTCAACGCTGACAATGTGTTTCTCTCTTGTTGGACAACAAGTCCAGAGGACGACGGTTGAAAATGTGCGATTATGTGAAGTGCATGTGTCATTTGGCAGCTCACATTGCAGCCATAAGCACCCCAGTGATGTAAATATTATCCTCTCCTTCTTTCTTCGTCTCCTCTTCCTCTCTTGCAGTTATAAGCCTCGCCTGCTAGCCCGTTACATAATTAGCCACAATTAACTGTCGGATTTGGCTTGACATCTCAGCGCAATGTTCAGCAATTACACACAGATACACACATACATTGGCGCACAGTGAACACTCTCGCGCTACTTGCTGAATTCCAATAAGCCGGCCCATTGTGACTGAATGTGACAGTGGAGGACAGTCCTGTGGCTTACTGTCTTAAAGCAGAGCCAACTGGCGCAAAACCACCAAAATATGTCAGTCATAGTCGATACAGTTTTTCTTATTTTCCATATCCTATTATGGTACATATCCACCTTTATATAAACTATATGTTTTTATTCAAAGTGCTCACATTTGCATCAGTGCTCTGATGAGTGTGTTGTGCGTGTTTTAGAAGTGGGTTGGCGTTCAGTGCAGCAGTGGTGGGGGAGGGGGGGGTATCATGGGAATTTTGGGGAACAGCTGAGAGTGGACTGGGGACCGCTACATGCATGCACGCACACAGACAGCTGTGCTCTGTTTGGGAGCCAGGAGAGAGAATTTACCCAGCGTTCTCAGCGAGATGCCAGAGTCGACAGCCGTCATTTGATAGTTTGACATTTCAATTTTACCCCCCCAGCTCCGTCTCCCCGAGTCGCTCCCTCTTCCTCTCCTCCCTGTCTCTCTCTCTCGCTCTCTCTCTCTCTCCGTTCTCGCCCCCAGCCTCTCTTTCTCACCCTCTTCTTCTCTGTCTGTCTTGAAGAGCAATCCCAGAGCCGTCAATCATTGCATTTTGTTACCTCGCTGAGGGTGGGATTGAGTTTGACGTCCTGACACGTTCGCTGAGAGATTTTCTTTGTGCACCAATCAGATCTGCCTGTCCTCCTGTCGCCGGACGGAGTAGTACACTACAACACGGCTCTCCCAATCTCTATCGCTGTCTTGTCTGCTGCACCCTCTCTCCATCCGTACCTCAATCTCTTCCGCGCTCCTTCTTTCTGCCCCCTCTCACTTTCTGTCCTCCTCTATTTGTCATTGTCTCTCCCTCTCTGACACATAGTCCATTTATTTCTCACTCGCACACTCTCTTTTATCGTTTCATCCACTCTCTTTTTAGTTCTTTAGTTTTGGCCTTTGGTGCTTTGTTTATACTAAGTTGTTTTAGTTGAATGCTGACACATAGGAGCACAGCTGGGAGGCAGACGGCAACACTGTGTGTGTGTCTGTGTGTGTGTGTGTGTGTGTGTGTTTCCACTACTTAGCGTGTGTTGCTTTGTGCCAGACATGTGAAATAACAGCCGCGGCGTTTCCAAACCAGCATTTTCTTTACATAGACGATACTAGTATCGTCAGCTTTTGCAGGTCTGTAGAAGACATGGTAGATAACATCCTCTTCAGAGTGTAGACATACAGTATCTCACTTGATCAGCTTGTGCTTATGTGTGTGTGTGTGTGTGCGTTAGTTTAATAGATCCTGCCAGTCTATGTGGCCCAAAGCTGTGGGGTGTTACCCAACTCTCACTGCTCCTCTGTCAATGCTCACTGTCACCTTAAGGCGATAATCACGGAGTCGACAACAAAAGCTCTTTCATGCACCTCTCTCCTGTGCTGTTTCCAGAGTTTCCTATACCTCTGCCTGCACTTCCTAATTTCCTGTATCTGATGCAGCATGTTCCGCAAATGTTGTTTCCGTTATTACTTTGCAACATTTTGAGACACGAGCTGTCATTCCATCATCTGTCAAACAATAATGTGATGTATTTTTACTTGGATTTTGCAGCAGGTGAAAACAGAAAGCGCTTTCTTTCAGGGCAAAAACCCTAAACATTTACTGTGTTGTTGTTTAGGTTTTCTCCCTGGAAAGACCCACCAAATACTGTGTGTTAGAGCAGTATGTTTAAAACTGTCACGAAGAGCAAATTTGTAATGAGAGCTTTTAGGAAGTAACATGTGGATGAAATTACTTTTGTGCAGATGTAGACCCTTCTATAACTCTAACAATTAATTTCAGGTATCGAAAACGTACATCCTTTCAAATTTAAACTTGACTCTCATTTGTGAGAATGAGTAAGTGTCATTTTACAACTGGTCATGTGTTGTTTGATCTTTTGTTGCAGGTTCTGTCCCCGCTGTCTGACTCTATCCTGGCAGAGAAGACTGTGACTGTGTTGGACGACAAGGTAAAATAGCATGTACTTAGGATGTAGGTCCCTTTAATTAGCATGTATTATGATTGTGTCTTCTTTGAACCTATGTTGCAGATAAGTAGTTATACAAGGGGACAATATTGAGCTCAACAGCCTAAAAATTAAAGGAAACAACATCAAGTGCATCACACATCAAGAAAACAAGTGTATAGGGCGGTGGTCCCTGTGGACACTGAATTCAAATTACTTATATGTATTGCATAGTGAGCAGTACAGAATCAGGCCATGTTATGGTATAACAAGACATTAGAAAGGCAATTCATTACCCCTTATTGTGAGCCTTTGTGATTCAGTAGCCTTTTATAGGTTCATCCATTGTGGCTCATTTAAGAATTACTTTTATACTCAGTATGTTCAATGACTTAAAAATTGTCAGTTATAAATATCGCATGCCTTTCTATGCTTTAATTTAATTTTGCCATTGTACTGCTTCAACTGCCTAATTTTCCCGCAGAGTTTAGGAAAATTTACTTTGAGTTATTTTTTAACATTGTACAAGCGAACCCCCTTGGTGAACTGACCCACGTCTTTCAAACAACCACCCCCTTACTGAAAAGGGAGCCAACAAGCAAAAGCCAAACTTTTTCATCGACTGCTTCTGTGAGAGTGACCTGCAGTATCTCTTGTTTGTCTAGGTCACCATCACAGACCTGGGAGTCCAGCTGGTTGCATCTCTGTCCCTCAGTATGACAGCGAGTGCTGGAAATTACCAGGCTATACAGCTTACTACTACAGCTACAGACCTGCTGCACACACCGAAACAGGTAGGAGATGCTACAGGTACACATCACATTCACACACGCACAGAGAGAGAGAGAGACCAAAATATCTCCATCTCTGCAATATATCATATCCTCCCAGGGTTGTATTTATCAGATTTTCAGAATATAACTTGCACATGGGCACACCATCAACATATAGACACCTGCTTCCTTTAAGTTTTTATCACACACAGACACAAATACACACTGATGGACTACATTTTAGGCTGTTATCATCTCTACAGTAATATCCCCAAGGTTGTAATCATAGAAGTTAAACAGTAATTCTGTGCTGCAAACATCATATCGCTGCTATCTCTCCCATAATCAGTTTCTAATTAGGGGTGTGTAACTTCCAGGTTACACTGTAGCACTACTTAGCTACAGTTACAACCACCTAAAGGTCTACAGTAAAAAAACAAAAACCTTTTTCTTTTGTTTTTTGCTCAGTTGAAATAACATTTAAACGTACATTTGTCATGAACTGAAATAATGAATTACATTTTTAATAGCATTAACTTTTAAATATACAATTTCTGATGATCTTTTCTCCACTTTTTTTATCGACTCCATAATCTGACTGCTATCTCAAGCTATTATCAGCCCCCCCCCACACACCCAGTCCTTCAGACCTTCCCTTCTCCCTCTTTTTTCTTTTTTTTATTAAACAATACCCCACGTTATAATTTCTATCCAAGAGCTAATTGGATGAGATGCAGCTTATTCCGATGAAAATACTGATTTTTTTTAATATTTAGACATTTATTTCTTTTTCTTTTTCTATTCGTCTGTTTTTATCTATAAGAAAACAAGGAGGAAAAGAAAATAGGGTGAAAAGAAGCAACCAACAGAAAACCAGAGGGGTGGAGGGGGGATAAGGGAATGTAGGAGGCATTTAAAACATGATAAAATGACAATTTAACATGAAAATACAGGGAGGGGAAGAGATAAAGAGTTGTTCTTCATGTTTGAGCTTAATCACTTTTGTAGGGAGATTGTGTTATACCTACACAATATTTTCTGTGTTCTGATTTTAAAACGCAAAGGGTTTTATCAAGGGAAATTAGTGAGGCAGGATCACTTAAGGACAAGCAGAGGAAAATACATTACCTGCTGAACCTTTTTCGAACATTTTTATTTATGGAATAGCTGCTGCTGGAAGAACGCTGTTGACAAAAAAAAAACAATTTTCTTCCAAGTGTTGGACCTCATTGTAACAGAAGAGATGGAGAAAGACTAAAGTCAGAAAAATAAAGTGTGTCTGTGCACAAAATGAAATGGTTAGGTTTTAACTATCGATGTTAATTACATAAGTGTGTGTGTGTGTGTGTGTGTGTGTGTGTCATCAAGCTACCAAGGCCAACACAAATTAATATTTTTACCTCATATACTCTTAGCTACAGGTCCATTAGTGCAGCAAGCTAACACTCACGGCAAAAGTGTTGAATGAAGGAAGGTCTCCTTTTAGCTCAGTTTTGATCTCCACCAACTGATGAGAGAAATATCTGGTTCTTTAGCAGCTAAATGCTTCCCTATGTTCACCAGCTAGCTGCTATCTGTTTGTCTTTTGCTGCATCTGGATACAAAGCTGATGAGAGCTGAGAGACTGTCTTGTTGTATTTGTGTTTTAGGAAGCAGTGATCAGTGCGTGGATCCAGTACAGTGATGGTTCAGTGACACCACTTGATGTCTATGATCCTAAGGACTTCCTGCTCTCGGCTGTGTCATTCGATGAAAGTGTCATCTCCATAACCAATCAGGTATTAGCCATTAAACGTTTTCCTTATCTTATCCCTTATCTGGCATCTACCTTAGATCCCAGAAACAAAAATCATGGAGGTTTTACAGAAGTTACAGATGTACATTTGCAGGAAACCCTTCTTACACAGATTTTACAAAAGGGACAGTATGGTGTCCAAAGTATAACGTGACCAGATTTTATTGCTCTTTCTGATTACCTCCACGTTGTCTCTATGTTCTATTAGGAGCAACACTGGCCTATTGTAGTGGCAGAAGGCGACGGACAGGGAGCACTGGTTCGCGTAGAGATGGTCATCTCTGAGACCTGCCAGAAATCCAAAAGGAAGAGTGTGCTGGCATCTGGAGTTGGCAATGTGATAGTGAAGTTTGGGGCAAAGAGCGAGGAAAGAGGTGTGATGGTAAGAGGTGGACAGGACGATGGAGGAGGGATGGACAACAGCACCAGCGACCAACAAACAAAGGATGGGAGAGAGTGGAAGTCCAACAGCGCAGCAGTGGACCGAGAGGAAGGAGCCATGAGGAAGGTAGGAGGAAACAATGGATGGATTTAAAAATGTGCAGGGTTTTATTTTTAATTTATTGTCAGTGCAGTCAAAAGACGTAATTTGCATTTCCATTACTAGACAGTTTGACTGTCTACCTATGTAACTCATTGGGAAGAAAATTACCTGAACACGGCCAGGCAACACCATTCAGCTAGGTTTTAATCTCCATTTTCACTAGTAACACTACAGAAAGATTCAGCTCTTTACTCTACTAGATGTAATTATAAAGTACAGTATTTTGGGTCAATACACAAGACCCACTTTGAATAAATATTGATCACTTTCCCCATGATGTGAAACGATGTAGCCCAAATGCGTGTATTAATGAAAATCAATGTCCAACGTAAAAGGTAATGAACTGTTATTGAAATTTAGCAACTGACATGAGCATGGATAAAGAAACTAGGAATTAGTAAATATTTCATTAACATTATATATGTCTTCGTTTCCATCAATCAGGTTAGCACAACGACTAAGAGCACAGTAACCCATCGTGCTTCAGGTGGTAAAGCTGCCAATGGAGGCAGCAGCAGCAGCCGGGGCGGAGGCCCTAACCAAGCGGGAGACTACAGTAGCTACCCAGCACAAGTGGAGGTACCAGGCACTGGGGACAGTGAGCTGACCCAGACCACCAGAGGGCTATCGGACCTGGAGATTGGAATGTATGCCCTTTTGGGTGTATTCTGTCTGGCAATACTGGTCTTTCTCATCAACTGTGTGAGCTTTGCTTTCAGGTAAAACATTGTGATTATTTAGGACTCTGTTGATTAGACATATGCTTGTCTATTTTAACCTTTCTTTTCATCTTTTAACAATATTTTGCTGGTAGGGTATGATAACGTTTTGTTATGTAAAAATAGGTCTCTGCAACCATGCCTTTTATTCTATACATTTCCACTGTCAAAATAAATGGATGCCCATTGTCAATATTAAACAAGCAGCACAGCCTAAAATTCAAAATTGTACTTAAGTCGTAGACTAATGATCATGTTTCATCTGCAGATACCGTCACAAGCAGGTCCCCGTGCTGGAGGCAGGAGGCAACATGAACCACGCCCATGACTGGGTGTGGCTTGGCAATGAGGCCGACCTTTTAGCTGACCACTCCGACCAATGCCAGGGCGGGATGCCTGATGAGTGCACCACCATCATTGACCGGAATGAAGGAGGTTATGAGGAGAACAAGTACCTACTAAATGGGGCTGGTAACACTTTGGTGATGGGCGTGGGCACAGGCATGGGCACCATTAGTGGGCGTGGTGGCACAAGTGGACACCGGGGCGTCACCCACGGACAAACCCTGCCCAGATCTGGTCAAGAACCGCATCAGTGCCTTTCAGCAATCACTACTGGTGGCAAGAATTCTACTGGCCAAGCGGAGCATCTGAATAATTCCCCCCGAGCCACAGCTGCAGCTGCTGTTGCAGCCGCCAAGCGCAAACGCGTCCAGTTCACTTCTTTTGCCACCATTCTGCCCAATGATAATTCGGGTGGTGGTGGCCCATACACCAACTCTTCAGTTCTGGTGACCAATGGGAGCGAGGATGATATCAAGTGGGTGTGCCAGGATATGGACCTGGGCCAGTCTGAAATCAGAACCTACATGGAGAGGCTACAAGACAATCTGTGACTGATGGGAAAGAGACTGAGAAATGGAGGGGGGGAGGATGAGTGCAGGAGGGGCAGGAAGGACAACGAGTACAATTCACCTGTAATGCCTTTGCAATGGATGAAGGGAGGGAGAATGGAAGGAATATAACAACAGTAAAGAGAACAGAAAGTGCGCTGAAGAGTTTATAAGATTATTGAACAGACAGTGTAGGGGATGCTTACATTTAGCTCCCCTTAGGGTGTGGAAAGCATACTGTCATCAGTAGCTCACACTGAAATCAATGGTAGAAAATAATAAATAACATTACCAATTAATCAATAATAAAGTCAGTATTGGTTTTGAATGTTTATTTTCAGAATTCCAGTAAACCATTGTGCTATACAGTTAATTCAGGGTATGTTATTGGACAAACGTTATTAAGCCACTATACAGTTTTTAAGCGAAAATGGTAAAGACCTGATTTCCAAAGTATTTTTTACTCATATGGTATATTGCCAACATTGGCTGTGGCTGTTAGCTGTTGATTAATTATTGATAGATCTAGTTTTAATATACAAACCTGTCATTTACCTGCCAAGTTTGCTGAATGGTTAAATAATGAATCACTGATTATGATTACTGAAGAATAGGTGTGCATTAAAGATACAATCTGTTTGCTTTAGTTCTACCAAGTGACCCATTTGCGTTTGGCATTGCTCACAAGTGAAATGTAACATGTAATATATATATTCCAAGTACTCAACTATAAATTCAGGCACCAGTGGGAGTTGCCATTCAGTGTTGAACCCAGGCTTTCACAGGCTCTTTCCTCGAACAGCAGAATTGGAAGAGTTGGAAAACGATATGTCAAACAACAGACTGTTTCTCCCTTGGATCCAAGACAGAGGCATTTAAACTTGCACAACTACAAACAGGAAAGGACATTAGCCATATTTGAGGCTTACTTCCTGTTTCGTGAAACCTTCCAGCCAATGGCGACTTTCTCCCTGTATTCAGAACCAATCCTGTAATCCACCTGGACCCTCTCTTTGTCTGTGATCCGACAACAGTAGAAATTTTGTGAACTAAAGTACTCAGTGAAATACTGTGAAATACTGTCTGTGAACTAAAGGATGACTGACTGACGTCTCATATAGAAAGGAGGCTGCTTGGGCTTTGCAAAGCCTGAACGGACACTTAATTATGAGGATTATTTAAAACAGAAACCACGTAGGCAACAAGACCAACCAGACTTCCTACGGTGTTATACGTGGAGCTAACAGGATATACTGAATGACATTACAATATCTCACGAATAGATATGGGTTCATGAAACATGTTTGTTCTTGCTGAACATGATTATATATTTCTTTCTTTCCTTTTGTTTACCCTTTTTGATAAATGGAATGTTTTTATTATGTTTCTCCTCTTTTGGGAAGATGTTAATTGTAGCGTTTGATTTCAGAGATTCATTAAGATTTCAAGGATATATGATTCTTTGTTTTCTCCTAGAGAACTATTTATTTAAATTAACATTTGAGAGGGTGAGGAAGGAAAGAAAGGCCAAGGGCAAAGGTTGAAAACATTAGACCTGCTGGTGAATGATAGCACACAAGAGAACAAGTGAAGGGAAGGAGACGGAACAGGCAGGGGTTGCCTCACCTTCGTTAAGCTCAGGTGACGAGTCATGAAGAACCGACAATAAAAAAGGAGAAGTGTAAGATTGTTAAGATTGCAATATTTATTTATAAATGTGTTACTGTTTCAGAGTACACTGTATGTTGTAGATAAATAAACATGCTTCAAAGTGCTTGTGAATAAGATTGCAGGTCACTAGCCAACAACATGGTGACATTTTGTACATTTTACAGCGCAAATATGGTACACAATACTATCTACCACCAAAATGTGAACGTGATCTTATTGGTTCTTTTTCTAAAGATGTTCCTGTCTTTGTTTAAAGTATTGAATGAGTTCTTGTCTTTGTACAGGGTAGGGATCAGTTCACCTCCACAACGAGATGTAAAAATGGAGGCAATCCATTGTGCATCACACTCAAAATTGCTTGAAGTTGGCGAGTCCAAGAGATGCATTTCAGAAAGAAAACCAAACCAAATGTTATGATGTTGGGCTTGTCCAAAATAAAAGGCAGAATCTGGATTACTACAGATACAAACATCTCTATTTTCAGTTTTTTGTTTAACTAGATACATATTAAAAAAATCACAATGGCCAGATTATCTTTTCTGACACGGAATGAATAGAAGGTTGACAGGAACGAGAGCTCGGAGAGACACAATAACAGACCTGGGCTAACTCCAAATGAGGGAACTACATGGGCTGCACAGCCTGCACCAAAGCAATAGACATTGTAACTGATGATGGCGACTATACTGTATGATCTGGACTCTACATTTTACTGTATCTCGCCTTCTCTAACGTAGCTGCAAGACTGCTGTGATTTAAAGGATCAGTCGAACAGGTACATGTTCGATAGTCGCTTATGGTAAAAGTGTAGCAATGCTTTCAGATGAAAAACCTTTTTACTTGCTAGAACTGTGAGTGACACCCATTCTACCTGTTGTATAATTTAAAAACTGTATGGATGTCAGCTGAAAAACATGCCAGGCTATTTTTGAGAGATAACCTTTGGGGCGTTTTAGCTTGCATTTGATACCAGAGAAAGAAAAATGTACTGTATGTAGCCATTGTGGAAGGGCCCACAATTTACTGATTGTTTACTAAATTGCTGCTGAACTTTGGCACAGTTCCCAAGAGGAATTGTCTCAAAAGCATAAATGTTTGGCATCTTTATCACATTTGCAGCTGTCAGAGGTTACACAGAATGGCCAGGAGAGTAACTGCTTGCAGCTAGAGACTAGAGTTTTGTGCTAATGTGGTTCAACTGTAGGTGCAGAAACAAGAGCACAGTTGTTTTTTTGTTTTTCACATTTTCCACACTCCTCCCAGAGGTTGTGTCTCTGGTATACATGGAAATGGATGCCTCATATCTTCTGGCAATCTGTCTCCTCCAGAATTATGTTCATAAATTTGCAATAGTAACTATTATCCAATGCAGGTAGTAGTGTGATGTTATAGTGCAAGGAAAAGTAAGGGCGTGGCAGTAAGGGAGGTGGGGATTGGGCTTTTTCAAAGTTCAACATTGTGCTGCACAGGAACATTGCATTTCTTCAAACCTTTTTTCACCAATGCAAAAGGTGTGACGTGAAACGTTTTGAGACCGATCTGGATGTCTTTGAACTGGAGGATTCAGCTGTTTGATATGTTGTCACTTAACCTTGTTGTATACACTTGTTAGGCTTAGTGTCTACAGAGGATCTGCATATATGGCGCTGCGTTATGTTTCTGAGGATGGATTTACATTGTTAGCCACTATAGACGTCCCCTGTCACACCCTGTCTTGCCATAACACTCGAGTGAAGTCAAAATATGTACATGAATCCCTCAAGTAACTTGTTTTTCGACCAGCGCAAGTAACGTCTAATTGTGGAAATAAGTTTTTTCTAAACAATTCCTCTCAGATGAAGCCAATGCACAGCAGTAGTTCAGCCAGCAAGCAAGCAGTTAACAATGGGACCTCTATAGTGGCTACATCTGACTGTGTTAAAAAAAACAAATACTCTCTTAAGCAAAAGAGTTGAGTTCAGCAGTTATGTGGTTACAGTGAGAGAGGTACACATGGGTCGCAGTTGAATGAGCAACAGGTAGAAGAGGTGCCAGTGGACATGAACCCTAAAGGTTTTATTGTTTAATTTGTTTTTCTTGTTGCTATTGTCATTGTTTAAACACGGTTCATGGAGGTCAATAAAGACCCATAACCAAAAACTGTCAGCCTGCTTTTTTTTGTCTTACAACACTCTGTTATTATGTAATACATTTCAGTCACAATAACAATCAACTTCAGCTTCCTGCCATGATAATCTGTTATTCTGCCGCATAAAACACTCAAAAAGCTCTTGTTTTAAACATTTCATGGTGACGGCGGTACAGAATGTAAATCAGAATGGTAAGTGTTCCTAAAATGAAAGTGTCTGAACATCACCGCAGGTTTGTTTGGAAAAGCCGTCATTTTCAAAAACATGTGTATGTTTTTGTGTTGAAAAGTCAATCTGAGACAAACAGGCTGCACAGAGATGAGTTCACTTGCTTCTGTAAGATTGTGTAAAACGTACTAAAATGTAGGGAAATGCAGCTTAAAAGTTGCAAAATGAATGTATGTATTTGAAAAGGCAATTCTTAGAGCCTGTGTTACCATAAAACAGAAAAAAAACACAACAGATAGATAGATAGATGTAATTTATTAATCCCGTGAGTTAAATTGTTTAAATAGTTTGATTCTGAAAACTTTTGAATGACCGAAAGCTTTGCAATACTGTTAAGGTAACTTTTCCAACTTGGTATCTTAATGTGGAAATGATTTATCCAATATGTACAGAAAAGGCTATTTTGGTAATGCAGAGTATGCCTGATAGTTTAACTTTTGATCACTTGTACTTGTAGACAAGGCAAAGATTTCCAGTGGTATTTGTGTAAAAACACTTAAGATCAACAGTGACTGAACCTTTAACTAGGAATAGGAAACTGTCCTGGAGGGCTATGAGACAACAGCAAGTGATTTAACTTATTAGCACTCGATCAATCTAGTCATTCACTAATGAAATCCCCCGGTCACATCTTCGGGCTTGTTGGAGATGAGCCAGGCCTGATGCTTTGTAGCCAACCAGATTATCACAAATAAGTATGATAATAGATATCCATGATAAAGTTTACATTTGATCTTAAGTGCCTCCATCACCCCGTGGCACAGCCTTCTGTCCACTATCTCACAAAGTGTGTAAAGAAACGCTGTGTTGTGAAAAAAGGAGCAGTTGGCAGTATATGTTTTCCTTTGATATGGGCACAAATCATCATCTCTGATGACATGAATCACAGTTGTGGCCAGTCAATGTCCTCTTGAAACACTGTAATCGACTTGGCCAGTCCTAGACAAAGGATGTTTGAAAATGCAACAGACTGTGACTGCTGTGCTGAGAGTCTTGGTGTCTTTTAGCTCGGAAACATCGGCGCCTCCTGAGCACTGACTTTGACAGTCATGTTGAAATATTCAGGCATGGTACAGACAAATGTAGCTTGACTGCAGGAATGTGGCTGTATCTCAAACTCTAAGGCTTGTCCTGTTTGTGGGGAAATGTGTGACAAGTGGTGTTTAGACACGGACACACAACTTATGCATGTGCAACAACTGTATATTTGGTGATGGTGAGTCTGTCAGTCACCACATACAACTCTGACTGACTATTACAATACATACAAATGTCAGTGATTTAAATGTTTCAATCTAGATTAACATGGTTGTGTGTCTGTTGTGTTGGGGGGTTTTTGACATTGCACCATGGTGGTGTGTCTAAAAAATGTTTGGTCACTGTCACTTTTAAAAATACAAAAATAAGATTTTGTAATTTCTTTTATCAAATAGCAGACACTTCTTATGTAGTTTGATTTAAATTTCCACAAATGAGTGAAACAGCGCCCCCTGTGACTGCTGGTAAACTAACATGCTGTGTAATAGCGTTGGGGGGAGGGGACACTGCAGCAGGTGCAGTTAATTAGAACACTCAGGTGTCAAACAATACTTAGAATGGCCACCGCAAAGGTGTAAAGAGACAAGTCGCTGGAAAATAAACAGGAGAATCCTGGAGACAGTCTCTCTGTGGCCTCTCAACAAGCAACAGAAAGTTAACAACATTCAGATGAAAAAAAAAAAAAACCCCCAAACAAACCTTGGAGCTTGTTTTTCCAGGGCTGCTACTGTCAGCTAACGTTACAGTGCTTTGCTGAGACTAGTTAGCTGCGCAGTGGTGGAGAGAGGAGAAGAAACCAACAATATGACCCTGGCAACAAGTGCCGTGGGACTTCATGTGGCATGGAGAATGGACCACTTCATCTCCGTTGACAGAGAGGAGAGAGGACTTTGGCTTCTAAACATGAGTAAGGTGCACCAACTGTCCGTCTGTCTGTCTCTGTGTGTTTTACTGATGGTTAAATGTCTTTCCTTGGCTGTCTGTGTGTATCCACATGTCCGCTGTGTGGGAGACTACGTTATCTGCTGGACCTTGTTTTCACAGGCAGTATTGCTGCTGCAGGTACAAGGCGTTAAATAATGTGACACTTCCCCAGTTCTGCATCATCTACTGGCTGTTCAGCCACTCTGTGTTTTGTGACTGACCCTGTGTAGAAGGTCTGCTAGTTGCCTTCTACTAGGGAAATGTGGCACTTTTTACTCCATTTATCATTCATTTTAGTCACTAGTTACTTTGCACATTAGGATTAATAATACAAAATAGGATGAACAAATGCATTACGTAAAATTATCGATTAAGATACAACTTAATTGATCCCTGGTAGACGGTGGTGATTCACAAGCGACCCAGCAATCTATGAACCCAAATACTGTCTGTCTAAATGTCATCCTAGAGTTTATGAACTGATTGTAATGTAATTACTTTGTTGGTAAAATGACACATTATTCTAATTTATACCTTTTTTTATTGCTTTAGATGAGCTGTCTTACTTGGCCTTTGAACCACACCACTGCTAAAATGGGCAGTTAGCTTCAGAGTTATGTTTTTTTTTTATTTTGTGAAATGCTGGGTAGCCTATTTTCGCATTTTCAGGCCCACAGAAATCCTTCAAATGAAACAATCTGATAAAGTAAACTCACTCATGTCCACACTAAAGGCCACAATCTGTGATTTAATTCATAAGTAGATGTTGCCTCATTTTGTGTTGCAAGCAAAAAAAGGTTGGGCACCGCTGACGGCTGGGACCAGGCTGGCCCCTGTGGTTTAAATGGGCAAGAACCACCAAACACAAAAAAGGAAGGATCACTGACTAGCTAAATGTATGACTGAACTGTGAATTTGTGTCTTTATATCCGTGGTAAATCAACAGCCTTCCCCTTTTCTCAAGTGCCCTGTGGGGACAGACAATAAATACAACCATTTTCTGAAAATGGCTTCAAATAGAACTCCGCGAGACAGGACAGAATAAGTGACTCCAAATGACCCGTATCTCTGGCAGCTCCCACACAGGCATGCGGCATTAATCTCGCTTTATCTTAAGAAATGCACTCTCTTTCTTAATATATACATGGACATTTTCTCTGGCAATATTAATGTTTGGGTTTGCTGCTGTCTTTATGAGTGAATTTTCTCTTTGTAAAAACATTCTTTGTTTGATTCCTGTCTCAACTGGGGCCATCATGTGGCGTCGCCTTGTTTGGATGCTGCGAAGCACAAATGTACAAACACTGTTTAGCCTTTGCACATTCAGCTTAAGGAGACTGTCCTCCCCCAAAAAACTGTCCGTACAGGTTGTCTGTGCAGCATCTTATTACAACGCCATGTTTACATTTCTACGTATGGCGACCCCTAGTGGCCGTAGTAATTATGATGGGAGCAAAGGCGGAAGTCCAGTGAGGTAGTAGAATAAAGAGCGAGAAAGTCTGCATAGGAAGCAGGTCAAAGTGGATAGATGGGTCAGACAACACAGGACTTTCAGCTAGGAGGAGACAACTGTTCATGTCGCGCCACGTACCTTAACTTGGTAAACTTAACTTATTTAAACTCAGACCAAGATCTTTTCCTTAACCTAACCCAGTAGTTTTTGCGCCTAAATGCAACCAAACTGCAATCGCTTCACAATGTTGACCATCTGTCACTTTAGGCTGTGCGCTATGGAGCCATAGGAGTGCCACAAGTTGCAAGTATTGCAAGATTAGTTTGCCTTTCTCATTGAACCACCACTTGTGCGTGTTTTTGTTAGTTTTTGAAACATTTTAATATAATGCAGTCAAACACCACAAACGGTTAAATCAACACTTCACTGACAAATGTAAATACAATCTGAATATGATATATCTCATAAAGGTAGGATTTATTGCAAATATGTTGTATTGAATTGCAGCAGATTTTGCAGTGGTGGTAGTAGGTTTTGCAGCTGGTCCTATTTCTCTGGTGTTTCAGTGCATTGTAACCTCCATATTGTGCAAACGGAACAGTTTTCAGTGCAAATGCCAAACAGATGGGCTGCATTGCATTGAAGGCTTTTTAAAGCATAAAAGTATTAGGGTATGTCTTTCCCTCACTTGTTGACTTTATTCACCTGTTCATAACAAAAAACAACTTTGTTTCAAGTGGAGCTCTCTGTATTGTGTTTAATACATCTTTATCTTTAGAAAATATATATTTCTTATTACACTCAGTACTGGTTGAATGAGTGCCAAAGCGGATCATTAAATTAATCAACATACAATAATTTACAGCTTACTAACATTTTGCTTTGAAGATTTAACTTTTTCTATTTCATATTATTTACATGCTTTCAATATTTATTTTTATTATAGTCATTTTTAAAGAAACAATCACTTGATGAGAAAATTAAGATCTATTTTATTCATTTACCAACTCCCAAATCGTTTCCCTGTGCTTCAGTTTAAGCATCGCGAGTCAGCTTGCGTGACCCTTAAACATGCGGAGCCATGGGACTGCTGCACTGAAATGTATTTTACGCCCCAGTGAGAAAGCAGCTATTGAGAGAAGCCGGACTCATGAGGGAAAACAAGAGCAGATGTCCAAGTCACATAGAGCCTCATTTCTCCAAATATCACCCCATTTTCCTCCATCACATACCACTCAGATGTCGTTAAAATGTCTCTGAGTGGTATGTGTGTTGTGTTTATGGGTGTAGCCTATTTTGTATGTGCACTTTTGTTTTCTGTCCTTATGAGGACCAAGTTGTTCTAACAACAACTGGAAGTTGAAGGGAACTTCCAAAGTGAGGACATTTTGTTGTGCAGCTAGTTTAAAGTTGCATGTTAAATTCAAGATGAATTTAGGATTAAATTAGGGTTGGAGTTGCAGTTATTCATTTGGTTGAAGGCCTTCAAATACAGTAATGCATTATTTGTAACTGAGAGCTTGCAGGTTACCATTGAAGCATTTGTACAAGTGTGTTTGTAGGCACAGTCAGGCATATAATGTTTTGTCTTTTGTACATCTGTATCAGTATGTATTAGTGTGTGTGTGTGAGAGAGCGTGCATGTATCTTATGATGAGACTATTATAGTAAAATAGAGTTATTTTAGAGGGAGCACAGTAATGACTGTATTACCTCCACCTTGTCAAAATGGAACCATAAAGCTTTTGTCCATTAAGGTAAATACACCTTGTACACTTTCTTTTATGCTTGCTGGCCACACAAACACAGACGCACACAAGGACTAAAGCCACCAGGACTATAATACACCTTTTTATTGCCCTGGCAAGACACACATCATCCACACACTTCAGATCCAGCCTCATGTAACCCCAGGAAATAACATACACTTTCCCTTTCTCTCGCAGAACTCATATTGCAAAATATAACGCATGTAGTAGTGATGTGTGCATGCAAGTGTGACTCAGTATGTGCCTGCAACTAAAACACATCTGGGTGCATGTTTATTTTCTCAATACAATGATGTAGACAATAAGGGTCTTCCGTTGAGATCGTAGTACTGTCATCTTGTTAAAATGTTGTTCCTGTCACTGGGATGTCACACACAATGAAATGTAATGTTTGTAGTGAATTGAACTCTGGCCATAGTCGAGCTCTCTCATACCCAGATGTATTTTCAGATTTATTTTTATTTTTATCTGGCTAATAGAGATGTATGGCTAAGTCTAGGGAATGTGTTTTAAAAATTGACAAATATGATTTCAGACATTTTAATGGCAAGTGTAAATGCGGCCTACGATGATGCTGTTTTTGGTTTTGTCCTCCTCTAGCCCAGCCTCACCGGCTTAGCTTCTGTATCTCCATCTTTTTTTTCTGTCCATCTCTTCATCTCTGTCCGTCGTCACTATCAGTTTCTTGCGCTTGCATCTGTTGTGTGCTGTAGTCTTTCTCCCTTACATATGTTCACCCACTTTGCACATACACACTTTTCTTCCGAAGTAATTTTTCTTTTTCACACATCCGAGTTTCACTTACTTTGACCCTCCATGTCTTTGACAGTCTGTCTCTCTCTCACGCGCAGTCTCCCTCTCTCTGTCACTTGCTCATGCACATACAGTATCGCATTCCAATTTAGAGCTTCTTGCCATTAACATGTGTTTTGTCTGTCCCTGCAGGCTTTGCTCTGCTACACTAGTTGATTTACAGCGCTTATCAAATACATATTGCCAAGCGAGTGAGACGTGCAACCTTTCATTTGCACGCCGCCGCCCTGCAAATTCGACACGCTACATTAACAAGAAGAACGACTGCTGCTATGCATGCAAAGACCGTGTGTGTGTGTGTGTGTGTGAGTGTGAGAGGAGAGTGAGACAGAAAGATTAATTAAAAAGTGTCACAGAAGGAAATACTGTACAGTAAGTGTGTGAGTTTAAGCTTTGCCATCTGTGTGGGTTAGAGAGGAAGGGAGTGTGTGTGCGTAATCTATGGCTACATGTGTGTATGGGCTCAACGGCGATGCTGTGTGTGTTTGTGAAAGAGAGGTCAAATTGGCCGTATCTGCCATCGGTGTGTCCCGGGTGCCCACCAAGGGACGCGACGTGCCAGCGGGGCCTAGATCTATGTGCAGTCCAAGTGCATAAAACACATTTTTATGTATGTTTTCCCTCATACGTTTATCAAAATTTTTAAAAGGAAGAAATTAAAAGAGCTTGCCATAAAAAGGTTGATGTCTAATTGGGTTGTTTTAATTTCAAAATATGTACAGGGACATTTGACAGATTGTGAAGAGAAACGAAAGAATTCAATTTAGACTAGTTGTTATAAGGAGCAGAGTATTGGGATTAAAATCCCAGGGGTCAATGGATGTCTTAACTTGCCAACCACTGAGGCAGGCAGAGAGGTGTGCCACGAGAGGTTGAGATAAAATGTGTGTGTGGGTTAGTGTATTTTGTGTTTGTGTCTTACAGGAAGTCATTTACATAGCCATGGGGTATTTGCTCCCTAAAGGCTGCATTAGTTTGGTAGTTGGTGGAGAGTGATAACCTGACTTTATTGGTTTTATTTTTTAATCATCCATTTGTTTGCATGCCAATGAACTTCACCAGCAAACTTTCTTGCAGTAATGCTACTGTAAAGATTGTTCTCTCTTAGTTCCTTTTTAAACAAATACCTCATTAACCTTTCCATTACCACTGGGGAATTTCCCGGTACATGGAAGGCAGCGAGAGTGAAACCAATTTTTGAATTAGGATCCGTTGATTCTCCACGGTAGTAAAGGCCAATGTCACCTACCTGTACTTTCCTGCATTTGCAATTTGGTTTGCAGTCTACACAGAGGTACAATTGGTTTTATAGAATAATAGAATAATATTTTCTTGTCTTTATTTCTTCCCTCACATATGCAATTTGTCAGCGTTAAACAGCCTTGTTCGCAGCTTTCATTTTTGACATTACCCAATAGATTCTGAACACTTTCCATTTATTTGACACATACAATTTTTCAGTTAGGCGCGTGTCCCGTCCGCTATTATTGGATTGGTCAGAGTTTATGATCTATTATGCAGCCAGCCACCAGGGGGTGATTGAGATATTTTGGCTTCGCTTTTGGGCAGTTGTGGTATAGTCCATCTATTATATACACTCCATGGTACAAACAACCTACAATGACTAAAGCAGCATTTAGGCTAAACACATTGTACAAGAGCACACCAGCAGTGGTTTTAGTGTCATAGAAAAAGTGTTGCTTATACACTTCTCCTCTGCTCATTATTGATTTTGAGTCATTACTGGATCTGAAACCTTCCCTTTGCCAGCCTTTCTGCTCCACAAAAATGAAAGCACGGACTGTAAAGGACACATGACACTGTAGTACTCGTGAGTCCATTAGGAAGCTGACTTATCCAGTCTGCCTATCTATCCTGTTTAAAATGATGAATGACCAGTCTCATGGAGTTTATTGCAATGCAGTAGCTTTGTATACAAGCTTACACACACAATCTATTGCTTTACTACTGTTGTGAGGACCTTAAGCTTCCATATAAATTTCCCTTAGTTTAAATTTAATTCTAATCACTAACATTTAACCTAAACCACATATCCACCTCCACAACCTATACCTTATGCTATGCTTTAACAGCGACAATATAGAGGTGACGGGAAATGAGAAGAGGGAGAGGAGGTTTCGACAACATGGTCAGCCACCAGGACACCATTTCCAATCCAAGTCCTAACTCTAAATGAACCCCTATGGAAGTATGTGCTATCAAAATGTCCACACTGGAGGCTTTTCTCCTCTTTCAAAAAATGTTATATTTTGTCCTTAGAGTCTTGTCACTGTCTTCTCCCTTTAATTTCTGCCTTTCTCATTCTGCCCTCTACAGTCTGTGTGTGTATTCGTATTATGTTTTGGAGACAACATCTGTAAACATCCTCACATTTAGGGGATTCAACTCCCTTTTAGGGAGAATGCTGGTCCTGGTGAAGCTAAAGTATTACTTTTTAGAGTTAATACTTGTATTTTGGTTAAGATTAGGTTTAGATTAAAGGTTAGGATAACTCTACAGAGAATTTATTTACAGTAAGTCATTGCCTTCTAGGTGACAGAAACAATCTTGAGAGTACATGTTCGTAACGTTCTCGTGATTTAATAGTTGACTTATAAAAGTCACACGCACACTCTTACAGCGCATTGCTGCAGATTTGTGTGTGTCAGTGCCTCTGTGATTGTAAGCCATTGTTATACACCAAGCCATTGTCCATCTCACAAACATGCTGACTGGTTCCAATTAAATGCTGTGTGACCTTCCTGAACTATTTTGTGATCCATAGCTCTTAGTGAGCTTGCAGGCTAATAGATGATATCCTATACACAGACACACGTGCACACACATGAAAAAGAGCCTCTTAGCATCCTCACAGATCATGATGTTAATAGATGGTGGCATTATTCACTGTTTACACACACATTGTATTGTATATATTTCCACAGATCCATACAATACACACACTTAACACTCGGACAACTAAATTGCATTCTGTGTCAATAGTGTAGCAACTAATGGCCTCATTACTTCTGGCATAAACGCATTGTATATGCATTGAAATACATGGCATCAGACTCCAAAATATATAATATACCTACACACAAAATACCAAAATCCAAGTACACACACCCTTTCGCCGCAATTCAATTCACTGGCTCACCCCATGGATACACAAATACATGTGCACACACAAAATCAGGAGAGGGATCAGTGCGCAAGGTGAGCTGCACAGTTTGTTTTTGTCTCACACACACACACACACACACACACACGCAGTCACACAGTACAACCAAGCTCTCTTACTGTTTGTCATTGACTTGTCTCAAACCAGCAACAGACTGGCTATTAAAGTAATGCTTACTTTCTCACACATACATCTTCAGGTACATGTCTGTTCAGCCCACCCCACTACACACCATCTGTCCCACCTCCCCTATTAAGAGTCCAGCAAAGTCAGCCTTGATTTATGGCCGCGCAATTGTGGGTCTGTATGTGTGTTTACATAGGACTATACTAAATGACTGTGTGTGTGTAGGTGTGTGATGTATGAAATGTGCAGTCAGACTCGGAGCCCTGTATGGCTCCTCATCCATTCAACTCTTCTCTATTTAATGACAACAGGAGATTCAGCAAGAGCAAGAAAGACAAAGACCCCAATTGCAGCACTGAAAGAGTCAGAAATGCAGAAGAAGAGAAATGGAAATAATTACAAAGAGTGAAAACAACAGATACATTCTGCACATATCTTGACTGGCCCCATCACCAGGACCTTTATATGAATTCAGGAAACCTCCATGCTGCTGCCACACTATCTGAAACTGAGATCATGTTGATCAGAATTTAACAGGTATATTTTTAATTGATATATTTCATTCATTGCCATTCTAATTTTGCATGACGTAGAAATATTAAAGGTATATGTCAAGTTATATTGTGAGTAATTCAAAATGGATTGTTCTGCGGAGAATACCTTATCAAGGTCCAGATTGTTAACTAGTAATACGATGGACACAGGAAACCAAAGAGAACATGAGAATTTTGTGTGAGAGAGTTCATGGTCAAGTAGTTAAAAGCTAAAAGTGTACCGTGAGTATGTTCAGTAAATTGAGGCTAACAAAGAACAAACAGTGCTCTGCCATGTGCCAGGACAAATATCCAAGTGTGGCAATGCTCTGTATGCTGTCAGTGTGTTGAGAAACTAGACTTTTCTTGGAAGAAAAATAATCATCTTGTGTCCCCTTTGAGGGGTCGCGACCCCATGATAGGACTTTTAACATCCAGCTGTCAGAATGCTTTTTGAGTGTGGTGTGTGTATGAATTTCTTGGTTATGTTACAAAAGACTCAAATAAACTCAAATAGTTGAAGAGAAACATCTGCTTGCGTGGACACAGTTTTGGTTGGGTGACAGGGTATGGAAAATGACAGTCTGTAGTATTTTGATGTTTTTGGAACTGCGTTATAGCGATTAGATGGTACAGTAATGCTCTTTTGTGTGTGCATTGTGTCTTCAAACAGTGATATGTACAGCTAATGCAATTGGCCCAGGGGGAATGTTTGAAGTGTCCGAACGGTCTTTGTGATAATGATAGACAGGTGTGATCTCATGTCATTGATTTCCAAGTTGCTCTGTTGCATCATCTCTTCTTGGAAAAATCCCCAAACACAGGCCACTCTTGTTTCTTCTTTTTCTACTACAATAGCAAGAGTTAACATCAAAAGATACCTATTTGTCAAAATATATATTCTGCTATTCTGATCGATTTTTATATTTTACTTTTATTTTATAAAAAACAGAAAAATCGCAGAAAGTGTTGATTTGACAAGTGCCCTACAAATTATGATTTTTGCACTTATTGGTATCAGTGTAAAGTTGATTAATACCAGTTTTGACCCCAGTCATCAGGCAAAACGTATCATAAAATACACACAGCTGCCAGGCCCAGCGATATAGAAGACATAAACAAAAAAGAATGAGACGAGAGCTCTAAAGGAGTTATGAGACAAGGGAGAAAGTAATGTGGAAGGCAAGAGAGATGAAAGCAGTTTGTCTTTAACCCTCATATGTGTACCTCGGGTCTTTAGCGACCTGGGACATATTACACCCTCTCTAACAATGTTCTGCTGTCAGAATGTCATAACTGACAAACATTGTTTTTCTCTAAAAAGTTTTGTAGTGGTGGCTAGAGACCTAAGTGTTGCATCTGTGAATAAAGGATAATAAAAGTAATAGTGGTGTGTAGGCATGTTTGAAAAGAAACGCACACGTTTAACCCTTAAATGCATGGGTCAGTGTAACCGAGGAAGTTCAGAGAGTGTATGTATATCTGTATCTATAATAATGCCTGACCTATGAAAAAGGGTCGAGTGTGTCCATGTGTGGATGTCAGTTTCTGAGGGTCTGAATGAATGTGTGCATCCATCGGTGTTTGTACATACCTAGGTGTGTATGTGTGTTGTAGGGAATGACACATGGATGTGGGCTCGCATTGTAATTTCACATAAGCTGCTGCTACTTGTGAGGCGATTGAGAGGCGTAGAGAGAAGGAAGGCGTACACTGCCTGATTATCACTTCTCAGTAAGGCAGAGATGGTGACAACTGTCACAGCCGGGCCCGAATTTGTCTCTTCCTGTTTTTATATTTTGAAAAGTCTCAGGTTTTGTTCTGTTGTGTGTACTTTATTTCCAGTCTTTGTTCTTTTTTCTCCACCAGTTATTATCCTCTGACATTCTCTGCCAATTAATCTCCTCCGGTGTATTTAGCCCAGTCCCTCCTGTGGGCTTTGCCAGTTTCTCAGAACTATTGCATTCCAGCGTTCTTTGTATTGACCTTAGTGTATGACCTTCTACCTGTTTTCTTATCTTGCCATTCGTTGGTTCTGGTCTCCTGTTTGGACTTTTTTAGACAGTCAGCCCGACTTCTGGTTTAGTTTTTTTCCTCTGCCTGTATCTGCTGTTTTGATCATGCTCTCACTGTACAAGTGAAGTGTTGACCAGCATCCTCGTCTCCTGTGTGTTCCTTGTTTCCAGACGACGACAACAGAGCAAAAAACAAAGACTTCAGACAAGAATGTGAGAGTATAAGTCAAGGAGCCATGTAACATTTTGACTTTGATGTACTTTCTTTAAGGGTCCATGACTATCGAGCTCCATTTTGGTTTTTTTAAGTGCAAGATCAGCTCATATTAGTGTATTTTTTTTTTTAAAATGTGCATTGTGATGCTTTTCTGTAGATCATGTTGCTTTATTGCCTCTTTGTTCTCCAACTGCAGTGGAAGGGAAAATAACTGAAACCCAAAATAGACTTGTACTCCTTGTATGCTAAATGATTTATAAGAGTAAGCCCATGTATTGACTAAGTAGCTGACCTATGCTACAATATCTTGATAGGCCACCATGCTACCCATCACAAATGCCTTTCCTCTTTTTTTTTATTTTTATTTATTTATTTCTCTCACAATCCATCTCCTCCAGCTGCCTTGTCTCTTTCTACCTCCTGGCTCACCCCTTGCTTACCCTCCTGCCACCCAGCCTTGGTGATGTATGGCTACTTTGGTGCACACCTTACGTCACATGGTGTTACTGTTGAGCATGTAGTGTCTTCACATCTACAGGTCTGTGTGTCCCTCTGTTTAATTCCCCTTTGTGTATGTGTGTGTGTGCATGTATCTGTGTATGTTTGACTGTATGAATGTTAAGCATGCAAATTTCCCCATGGGAGTCGGTGACTTCTTACTGAGTGTGTGTGGCACAGGTGTATACTTCGTGGATTTGTGCTGCAGGTGCATTATGGTTGTGTGTGTGTGTTCTAACTTCAGTGTGTGTATGTCTCTCTGTGCCCACATTTGTTTGTGTGTATGCATGTTTGTACCTGTAAATCTCTGGTGGTCCTACAGATAGCTGATACAAATTGCATCCCAGCATCAGCCATCTATCTCTCTCTGTCTGTGTGTGTGTGTGCCACCCCTGCATGACCATTCTCAGTGAAAATTACTTTTCCTCGCTACGCTTGATGTTTCCCTACAGTTTTTTCTTTTTTCATCCTCCCTTCAGGTTTGCCCTGTGCCTTGATACTGTAAGACTTATTTACATTCACAGCCAGGCTGAATCCCCCGGGAGTCCCACAGTCGTCCAGCATGTTGCCGTGACGGAGACAAGCGATGCTTTGTGCGGCTGGCTTTCTGTCTTCTCTTTCTGGGTCGCACTTTCTTCGTCTCTCTCGCTCTCTGCCTTTGTTTGCTGGGTAAACTCAGACATTACGCTTGTTAATTTAACAAAACTCTGTTGTTGCTTTATCTTTTTATTATTGTCAACAAATTCCCCAAAGAGACACAAAACTAACACAGAATTTGTCCTGCTAAC
Source organism: Gadopsis marmoratus (assembly GCA_036023855.1). Taxonomy (NCBI): domain Eukaryota; kingdom Metazoa; phylum Chordata; class Actinopteri; order Centrarchiformes; family Percichthyidae; genus Gadopsis; species Gadopsis marmoratus. The sequence goes on from JAVQJF010093780.1 coordinate 31,787, forward strand.
AAGTATTTCTTGCCACGACCTGATATACAGCTTATGCCTCCATGTAATAGAACTCCACAGTTGTCCAAAAAATGAAAAAAGGCCCATACTGTTGCATTTGGGAGACATATCTGTATTTCATTACTATGGAAAAAAGTCAGGCATACTTTATTTTTTTTCTCTCCGCTAACATACAAGCATGTGGAGCTACTCTACAATCTCAATGCAATCGAGGTTTTGTTTCAAAATTAACCACATGGCCATGTTCATTGCATTAAAGGAGTAGGGCGAGATTGAATCATATGTTCAGGCTGTGCCTACACTGAGAATACTCATCACAATATGATTTAATTGCTGTTTTTGGTTCCTTCAGGGTAACTTTCACTAATGAAAGAGTTGTAAAAATGGCACCCTTGTGAAAAGGAGAAGTAAGACTTGCATGTTCCTTGGCATATTTGAATTATTGTGATGTGGCAGTGTTGCCAGATTTCAGCAATTACTTTGTACAATGTTAAGATAACCAATAAAATGATGGCCACAACTTTGGTCATCATCAGTTTTACGAAATCCCCTGCTCTTTATACATGTAAGCTCTCCAATATTGCACCAGAAATAAATTAAATAGATGACTTTAGCAAGATATTATTTTCAGTGTGGCTTCTCCCGCAAAGATCACTTCTGGAAAAATTAATGTAGTAACTCATCCAAACTGTGTGAGCCTATCACACATTTGGACTGTCCAGTGGAGAGCTCATTTCCAGACTGACCAATTAACCATTTGGACCATCACACTGTGTCTTGATTTTACTGATGTAGTGTGAACCCATGAGGGATCAGATTTGTGTTTGCCAGCAATTTCACAATCTTATTAGATGTTGTTAAGCTTCCTGTCTCTCTTCTTCATTTAAGCCTCACTCTTCCCCCTTTCTAGCTCTTCCTGTCTCCGTACTTATCATTTAGCTGATCCGTCCATTTGGCTATGTATATCTGTTTGAGTGATTTAAAACAAAAGGACAAACACAAAGACTGGGTGCATATTGGCAGGCTGGTTAAAGGTTGTTTATTTAGTTTTTTTTTGTTGTTTTGTGATGTCATTTAAATGCATTAAATGTGCATTCTGCATCTGTCTCTCTTTGGGGCAAATTGACTTTACGCAGACATGATCAATTTTATGACATAAAAAAATATTACCAGCAAGCTTTCAATACTAAACAAAAGCAGAGTCAACAGCTTCTGGATTGGATTTTATTTCCCCCACTTAACAGAATATGTGTTTTTATTGTTTGGTTTATAAAAGTTTGTTATCTTACCCCATTTCTTTGAGGGTTTTGTTTATGACCAGGAGTTGGCTTTAGGGTTAAGATTAGGACTCATATCTTTCTCTGTCTCTCATTTGCATTCAAAGAATGTGAAATCACAAGTTTGTGTTGTTTGTCTTCTGGTAATCCAATTGTATGAAACGATGACTTGTTATACACAGGTTTGCTGATTACATGGTGTAAATAATTTTCTGTTTTTGTATTATCTAACTTAACCTTTTCATTTCCAAAGTTAAAATATCAAATCTTTATACTTGTACTCTTCCAGGGTGGTTAACATTTGCAGATTCTGTCTCATGATCTCCCCTAAAACATGTCATGCCAAATCAGAAATGGCAAAGCAGGCCACCATACGAGATAAATTATGTTGCCTCCGTTTGTAACATTTTGTAGAAACAGACAATTGGAATCTGACTGTACTCAATTCCTCTTCAGAATTTGCACTAATCGAATTTCTTCTGAGTACAGTTTAACTTGGGAGAGTGTGAGAACATGGCAGCAACATTGTCAGACACATCAGTGTATCTCTAAAAGAAATGCTGTTACTGTTGCGCTGTAACATGAGCAGAATTGTCAACACTAAGGACCACTTGTAAATGTATTGCTTAATTCTCAAACGAAAACGGCCTTCATATTTTAGAAAAGATAACGCTACATCTGGTACACTGAGCAGGTTGACTGCATTGTCTACTGTCTGAAAATCTATTGGTAAATGTGGGAAATATGCATGGTAACTACTGTACACTGCACTCATTCTCACCAGAGTAGGTTCATTTTTCTACATGTGATCATATCGTAATACAGTTCAAGGTTTGTATTCTACCGTTTGTTTCAGAGGCATCCAATTCTTCTATGTATCTAGGTCCTCGCTGTGTCTGTCCCATCTGCCGCTACTCTCCACTTCAACACTGCAAATCCCAGAAACACCAATGACAGTAAAATTATGGCCCAGTAATTGCAGTGGAGCTGGGTTTGGTCCTGGGATACCATCCGTCTCCAGGCAGCCAAACTACTTTTCAGGAAGCAACCACTGGAACTGATTTACCTCAGAATTTATTCGAGGCACAGCTCTGCCTCCTTCTCGTCATTTTTATTCTTTCTTTCATTTCATCTCCTCTGTTTGTTTGTTTTTTGGGGTTCTCCCTTTTTTCAGGTCTGGATTTAGTGTTACCCACTTTTTCTGTTTATCCCCCATCACTCTATCTCTCTCTTTTCTAATGTGATTTTCAGACTTTAGTTTTCCTATTGAGTAAGTGGTAAAGTTGGTTTACAGCTCTATTATAGCTGCTGAGACTGACCGGCTCTTTACCTTAACTAATTAAGTTGTAGATAGGCCACATCAATTCTAGGTCTAAAATCATTTCCACATAAAAAGTGTTTGTGCGTTTAAGGTGAGGTTAAAAGATCTCCAGATTGTGTTGCATGTGAAGAATGGAAGGAGTACTTCAGGAATTTAGAATAACGGATGGATGGCGCTTATAAAGAATAAAGAGTTGTACATACCTGCGTGTATGCATTAGATATCTTAGGATGTAAGCATTGGATGAAAAAGGTGGATGTGTGCAAGCTCTAATATATAAAACAGTTGGACGGTGTTTGAGATTTTATTACTCTGACTGTGTGTATGTGTGATAATGGTAAAGTTTGAGGCTCATCCTTTGGAGAGGCTGATGGGATGTTAGGTTCCATTTTAGGAGGCAGCCATGCTTATAAATCGTTTGATGTTGTTTTGCTGCAGCAGAGGGGAAACATGCACAAGAGATGAAAAGCATTTGAAAATGAAGGAAGAAAATATGAATGACAAAAGGTGAAAGTGGGCCGAGTGTCTCTTTTGTTGCCTTCTCCCTCTCTTTCTCCACCTGAGTGATTGTGGCTTGCCGGTGTTTTCGATTGCGCAGAGGAGCACATCTTTCTTTCCTTGACGGTTTCCCCCGCTCACAATGCTTTCTTAAAATCGCCAGATCAGAGTGCAGACATGTAAATGTTTTTGTGGCACAGATGAGTGAACAAAGAAATTATTTCTGGACTAAATCACCCAAACAATGAAACGTTTCTCTGTTTTGGGTTCCCAATCAAAGAAAGAAATTGTTTTATTTCACAGGCTAAGAGTACTGATGCAATCAAATGGGTGAAAGAGGGGAAAAACATTGTTTCCTTTTTTGAAGTATCCTTGTACAGGAACATGTTTTTCACAGGCCTAAATGATTTTACCATAAATATGTGGATAGGTGTTGCTTTGTTGTTGTTGTTGTGACGTCTTTTCTGACATTGTGTTGCCAGGTATCAAAATGTGATCTGTATCCACATATCGTAGCCAAGCTAAGAAATATTAAATTTTGCCTTTGTGTCTACAGCTTGTATTTTCTTTATCTGCATTCTGTCCATACATGGGGTGAGTTTTGTTGTTACCAGTCGTAATCTCACCAGGTCCTGTTTCTGTCGCATCCCACATACAGTATTCCAGAGACCAAACAGCAAACGTCTAAACACGATACAGTACTTGAATGGCAAGTACCAGTAGTTGTAGTAGCTGTGGTGCTTCTTACAAAGGTTAAAGCAGCATGTGTTTGGAAATGTGCACCATCAGTGGGCTAAGGAAAAGTAGATACCCCTTCCTGCCACCGCTTAAAGGAAAATGGTCTCATTTCTATCGTCTATCTTATGATATACTACTCACCAAAGTAACTGCTGAGATCAGGGAGCACGGCGGCAGTGTGACAACATGAGTGGTCAGTTATGTCTGTAGTAATTTTTCCTGTGAAGTGAGGAATTAAGTGCAATGAGCCGAAGTTGAACCAGAACGTCGGTCTATAGACTGTGATGGATGTTTACAGCCGACGCTTAATAGGGTAATAGTTTTACTTTTGCCTTCGTTTTCTCTTCCACATAGGTTTGGCCAACCTGAGAGTTTGTTTAAAACCGCTATGGTTGTCTGGGTGCCTGCTTCTTGCCCTGCTTGGTTTTCTAAAGATATTGCTGCGTTCTCATATCTCAGCAGTTAACTTGGTATATAGTTATTGTGGCTGAAACAGAAATAAGACCCATCTTGTATGACATATTTGCCTCTTTCACTCATTGAGATCAAGCAATGGACAGTTGGGCTATTAGATTAACTGTGCTAAATTTTCAAGATCACGTGACACAGGCATCTGGTTAGAAGTGGCCATAAATGCCACTCGCATGGTACTGTGGCTCCAATAAGCCACTTTCCTGTATTCTCCCCTCTGTACAACCAACCAAAATAACAGACGTAGGTTTCCAGCAAGTTCAACAAGTTTGTTCATTAATACTTTCCACCCACAGTGATTCCATGTCTACATGCGGTAATGATGTTTTCATCCCATGAGCAGATCATTTTTAACTAGACACACTGTGTGATTTGCATTTACACCTTGGTGCTTCTGGCCGAGAGCCAATCATATTTAATGCTTAGGCTACGGAGTGTGCTTCCACCTTACATTAATCTTTTAGTTTTTTGTTATTGAGAGTTTTTGGTATGGGTGGCGTATTCATTTCACATGTAAATGGTGCCTGTAATTTGGTAGGGAAAAGGTCCCCTTGTAGGTGTTCATCAAGCCTGTCTTAATAAGGTGCCTGGGTTATAGCAAATGCTATCTCATTCTTGTGGGCTGTGTTTCCATATAGTTGTGTATTCTGCCCCATATTTGTTCAAGTCTATGGAATAATTGTGTGACCTCTGCTCACCTGTCTAGGTGTAGGACTGTGTCTACTGCAAGAACATTTGTCTGGTATATCGAAGTCTGACTACAAAATATGCTCTCGTAATTTATAGAAATTATGTAAAAAAATAGTTTGGAAGGTTTATGATGTTATTTAGAAACTTTCCTCCCTTTCTCCATTTCTATTTTGCACACCTGACCACAGTGAACTGGCACAGTTGGTCAGTATGCAAGAATCCAGGTTGCCCAAATTCAGATGAGGAAATAAGTGTTTCCCTTCATGGGGATGAGTTGCTTTTAATTTCTTAGAGGATTAAGTTATGGTAATTTACTTATTTTATGTTGATATATACAGTACTGTGCAAATGTTAAGCAGGTGTGAGAAAACGCTGTAAAATAAGAATGCATTTAAAAATGGAAGTGTTAATAGTTTAGTTTCATCAATTAACAAAACGGCATCAGTTTGTCTACGTACACATGCACACAGTTTCTTCTTGTTCTTAATGACATTGGCTGTATGTTTGGGGTCGTTGTCCTGCTGCAGAATAACTTTCAAATCAAATCAAATTTTATTTATATAGCGCTATATCATAACAAAGTTATCTCATAGCACTTGTTAATATAGAGCAAGTTCAAGCCAACTCTATCTACAGACCCAACAATTCCACCATGAGCAAGCACTATGCGACAGTGGCAAGGAAAAACTGCCTTTTAACAGGCAGAAACCTCAGGCAGAA
>JAVQJF010093782.1:0-15268 GCA_036023855.1 Gadopsis marmoratus
GCCCCCCCCCCCCCCCCCCCCGCCCCGCCCCCCCCCCCCCCCCCCCCCCCCCGACAGCATGTCAGATCAAGTGCCTTTCACCCATTCAGGGGCTTGCAACTCCAATGCTGCACCGCTCTCCCCAGTTCACATTTCATAATTTGCTCCATGTATCTTTTATCTCTTAAAACTAGAAGGCTATACTTACAGCGACCAAATACTGAGGCAAAGAGAGATGGTATGAAAAAGATGAAGGGAGGCAGAGAGAGAGAGAGGGAAAAAAGGAGACAAAATCTTTCAAGAGAGAGAGGACACTGCAAATCGAGACATCTGACAAGAGGCGGCGGCAGGTGCAGGGCCCCTGATCATAACTGACACAGTTCATTATCCCAGAAGAAATGTGCACACAGACGTATTGGTGTGCATGTGTGTGTTAGTGCGAAATGACAGGAGAGTGTAAGGGGCATGGTGTAGCGTAAACAGACGGGGGAAAGTCAATTAGCCCCTGCCCGGGGATCAATGATGGTAATGTGACTAACCCACCCAACGACCAACCCCCCCTTCCTGTTTGTCTGTTCATGTATGTGTCTCCGCTTCGCAGTGAAGCCTGCCAGAGGCTGGGGGCCTGCGAGTGTGTAATTAGCAACTCCCGCTCTTGAGACGGAATTGATGAGGCAGTGTGCGATGGGGAGAGGGGCGAAGAAGTGACATGAGAGATTGATAGCGTGGCATGTCAGCAGGTGGCGGGACAGAGGAGGTGAGACAATATACACAGGGCAGGTGCAGCGGACGGGGTTGGAGGAGGGCAGAGGAGTGGGCAGAGGTCAAGATTACGTTGAGTCAAGAAAATGTTAAAGAGGGGCATGATTGATCGGAGACATGGCTGTTTAAGTACTGACACAGCAATATGAAACAAATATAGCACTATACTGAATATGTCATGAATAACTACTTAATCAAAATATATCAGGACATGGTAGGTAAATTTATCCTTGATAAAATTGGCCACCTGAATGTTTTGTAGATAAATGCACTTTAAAGGACAGTCCTTAAACTACATTAAAAAAAACTTCTGTGGTAAAAAAAAAAAAATCTAGAATTTACTATTGAATACTGTATTACAAATGGAATAACAATCAATGTAAAATAAAAAACAAAACAAAAGAAAGCCACAATATCTAGGCATATACCACAGTACAAATCAAACCCAGGATGTTTACTTACTTGGGATGAGACAAAAGCTGGTAGAGAGCATGCTTGTTGTCATCCAGACTGGTCATGGCCACCAGGAAACATTTAATTACCTCCCAGGCCTGTCGTCTGTAGTAGGGCTCTGTGTTGGCACTCTTCAGACAGTCTAGAGCTGTCTCTATCGCCTAGAAAAAAATAAACCAGACAGATCTCACTTTAAAACCGTCCCCATATTATATTCTGAAATGCCAAGTTCCTATGTTGCAACATGCCATTATCTCTAACTTATTCATATGGGAATTCAACTGCAATATACGACTATATATGTGATTAATTTGCAGGAAATAACACAGGGCGCCATCTGGCCAAGCAGAGGTCATTATGATTTTTACATTATGAGCTGACAAGCCACAGTAGCCAGGCACTTAAAAGGGGCAAAAAATGAACTAATTAATGCCACTCAGAACAGAGGGGAGCAGATGAAAAGGATGCAAGAATAGAAGGAAGATGAGAGGAAAGAGGCCAGAACAGAATGGAATTGTAGGCCTGTCAGTGTATTAGGATATCAGGATATTTCTGTCAAGACGGAGACTCTGACAAGTACACTATTACTAGCACTTAGACATAAAAATTAAGAGAAAAAGAACATATTTCAATGCAAACTTCTGAGAAAACACAGCTTTCTGAACAGGCTGAACAGAGGGGGAAATACCACCTCGGGGTCCTCCACCATATCCCCCAGCGGAAAGGCAAGTATCGGTTTTTGAGTCTGCTGACACTCGCAAGCGCCGCTCCAGAATCCTCACCGGCATGGCGCAGTAGTGCTCACAGGACTCTCAGTCCATAAGCGATGCCTGGGCTTGTTTAACCCCCATACATGCAATGCACAGGGAATAGGGGGCCTCTGCCCAAGATTGTTAACCCACATGCGGCTGGGCATGGGTGGGACATACGGATGTCACGGAGCTGAGGAGCTCTTATGATCTTCACGGGGAAGAAAGCGAGAATGGCGTGTGGGGCGCCACAAGCATTTATAAGGGGAGACGGGCAGGCCCCTGCAACTTAAGATTGTTATTGTGTCTCGTGGTGATATTGGAGTCTCCATGATTGGTCACACCAGAAGGCACTTCATTGTGACACACCGAGCGAGGTTTGAAAAAGATCTGCCTCTCCCTCAATATGCCAACTAACCATATGGCTTTATCATGAGCCTGCTAGAGATTCATGCCTTTAGCCTGTACATGTGGGCGTGCAGCATGTGAGTGTGCGAGTTTGTGTGTGCTGCCTGTGCCCATGATGATGGCAAAGACACAGATGGATAGCCAGAAAGAAGGAGCAGCCATTAGTGAGAGTAAATAATGCCGTCATGGTGGCCCGCACTAGATTGATGATTACTGACTGGGGATGAGGAGGAGAAACAGGAGATGAATTTAATTACCTGGAGGACACACATATCTCCTCCCTCTTTCTCTCTCACACACACACACACACAACCCCCTGACAATGATATATTGCTCTCAATGGGGCACAATAATGAGGAAAATCAAGGTCTTTTACGTTTCTTTCATTGTAAAACTGAAATACAAATGCAAAAAGGAGAGAAATGATTTCCAGATTGGTTTCAGGGAATGTAACAAATTAAAAACGTTCCTCTTTACTCCTAATCAGTGTGGTCTTACCTTCTCCATGGGTAGCTGTATGGACGCCTTGCAGTCAGTGAATTCGGCCTTGATGCTAGGTCCCTGGACCTCAGTCACCACATAATGCAGCCTCTGAGACTCCTTCAGCATCTTCCTGTTGCTGCCACCAAACTTTCCCAACACCCGGTAGGCTACATGGGAGATGCTCTCAGCTGGGTTACGGAGGGTACGCCACAAGGCCTTCAGCAGCACAAGAAGAGAAGGAGAGACAATTATGAGCTTCACTGTTGATAGGAAATAAGAGAAGCAGGGAACTAAATTGTATCACTTAAAAGAGCTGATCACTAAAAGCTAAGAAGTCGCTGTAGGTTACTAGTTACTGTATGTTGATAGAACTGGAGTCATAATTTAATTATTAACATAACTATCTATTTGTCTGGTGAAAAGTATACATTTTGTACAAATACTGAGCTGGTGGAATGAAAAGCAAGGACGTAAATTACCCTACATAGTACTGTACAGGAGTATTGTATCCTGATTCAGTGTAATGCTGCAGATATTGCCATGTTCATTGTTGACCACTAGAAGGCAGATATGCTAAGTGAATTTTAGAGAATGACTTAAGGAATGGACCTGAACAAGTTACTTTTTCAGTAAGTGTCTTGCCAGGCAGCTCAGTAAAAACTGCTTTGGGCAGTGCAATGATTGGTCATGATGATGAGAACAAGCCCATACCTGCATGAGCTCTGCCCTGACTGGCTGAATGTGGTCGTAAAGAAAGTCAGGCTGTAAATTGTCCACACACAGCTCCAGGGTGCGAAGGCCCTGGCTGACCAGAGTCTGAGAGCCATTGAGGGCAGACACCAGCGGATCCATTAGCATGGGTAAGTAGGGCAACAAGGAGCTCAGACGCACTGGCACAGTCAAACACAACTCCACAAATAGATCCTTCATGTGCTGCTTGTGAAGGCCACTCTGCAGCATGTTCAGACCTAATAGCATGGAGAGGGGATATTGGTAATTAGGCAAGATGGAAGATTTACAGAGGAGTATATGTTTTCACACTTGTCAAATTCGACTCAACTTCAATTCTACTGGTGTGTAAGGCTTTACCTTGCAGCAAGTTAGGTAGAAGGGGTAGGAACTCCTGGTAGAGCAGGTCATGGCTGCCTCCACCAATGGAACGGAAGAGAGCCCGGAGGAGCAGGAAGTAATTGTAGGGTTCCTTAGCTGATTGGGCCAGCTCCATGGAGCTGTTCACTATCTTATGGAGGTGTGGCTGAGGAAACAGGGACAGTCATATTATTAAAGAGTGACACAGATAAAGGAAAAACTAGCCTCGCAAAAAAAACACCTGCTTACCTTGAGCATCTGCTCATTCTCAGCAGCAAATAGTGACACTGAGCCAAAGACTAGTTTGAAGAGCTTGAGGTAAAGGTTTGAGAGCTCAACATTGGAGCCCATCTCTGGCAGTCTCTCAAGAAGATACTCCACAAGGATGGTGGCAAACAGAGCAGATGTTGACAGGTTGGCCAGGAAAGAATTTGCCACAATCTGGAAAACAAGAAATTTAATTTGAGCACAAGTGATGAAAGTAAGACTGAAATAAGACTATTATCTGTTATTAACTGTTATGTTATGACTTGACTATAATTGTGAGAAGAATGTATCACCCCTAATACAATACTAACAACATTTCCTGTTTATGTGAGGTAGCATGTACCTGTAGTGCGTAGTTCTTTGAGATCCTCTCCACCATGTACGGCACAGTTGTCTGAAAAATCTCCTTGAATGTGAGGGGGTTCATCATGGTGAAGACCCCAGCAAAGTGCTCCAGAACCTCTTTCTCCTCCTTCATGCGTACAGTCTGACAGTTGGCCACCCTGATGTATGTCTGCTGGTTATTGGCAACCTGTACCTGGTCAGGAGCAACATGAGCTGTTATACGCATGCTTATTTGTGCATTGTATATGTGCTTGTACCATCACAAACGTCATTTTGTTTTTGTTTTATTATCATTGCACAAATAAAAATACGGATGGCATAGTCGAGATCTTTGACTGTACCTGGTAGATGTCCAAGGCCTGCATGGCGTATTTTACCAGCTTAATGTAGATCTGTGTCTCCTTTGGCTGAAGCTGCTTGTTAGGGATGAATTGAACTTCTGGAAAAAGTAAACAAAAAAACCCAGCATAAAGTCCAAATTTCATCAAACAATCATTGATACAAACACACACATATATATATATTATATCCTGGACACCTAGCTAGATGCTTTTAATCAAAGTGCCTAATGCCATCATGGTTGTTAAGCGTGGATCTGTGTCCTCTCACCTCCCGGGGCCTTGCAAGAGGTGATGCCCCAAGTAATTGTCTTCACTCCACACACCAGAGTCTTGACTAAGCTGCGGCAGTCCGACACCTGAAATGTCTGCTTGTCCTCCTTCTCACCAGGTCGGTCAAAGGGCATCACTGGGGGTGGAGGTACGGGTGTAACGGGCGTGGGAGGAGCGGGAGGTGGAATGGCAGGGGTGGTGGATGGAGTGGGTGTTGCTGGCACCCCGGGTAACACCCCTGGGTCGACCACACCCAACTCTGACTGGGGCTTGCACTTCTTGAAGATGGAGACAAGCTGGTAACGTGCAATGGTGTGAAACTTCAGCACAAACACCTGAGTTGTAGAAAGAAAGAAAAATTAACTCAACATTTCAATGTGTATCAAATTGTGTCTTTTCTATTGATCCAAGCACTGTGCTGCCTACCTCCAGCATCCTCATCAGGATGTCCCGTCCATTGCCATTCTCCTGCTCTGACTTTGAGCGGATGCAGTCTACCAGGTTGAGCAGCAGTTTGCAGGACATGGTCTGGATGTTACTGGGAAGGGACTCGTCATCAATGTTCTTGGCAAAGAGCTGCACAGCTAGGGACAAATCTGTAAGGGGCAAGTTCTGACGAACATGGTGCACCAGGTCTGCTAGTGTGCTGTAGGCCAAGGGTCTGACAAGAAAGAGAGATGTGTAACTATGACATTTGGAGCAAAATTATCATCATACTTCATGACCTAACATAGTTTAGACATTTTAACATTTTCTAGAAACACAGGGACAGTAGTAATCATGAAAGCAGCAGTCAGGAAGAGTTGACAGATATGGAAAGTAGCTTTGGAATGCAACGGAGACTGTGAGGAAGATGTGAGGGAGAAAGGGAGAGAGAAGGTGGACTGAGTGACAGTGCTAATGTGAAATGGCAGCTATTGTGTTGATGAGGTGAGCTAGTTTGGCATCTGAAGAGGGTCAATACGTTTTTGAAATCGACCTAAGGGACGATGCGAGTAGCCTGCCCCCTGGAGATGCGGATGTACATGACAACTTGACAGTGCGATCGGTGCTGCAGCGCTGGAGTCAGTTTCGCTGAGAATTTCGGCAGCACTGAGAACCGACTGATTAATATGCTAAGACAATTAGCATGCACCTGGCTGAGCAATCAACAGAGAGACAGAGACAGAGAGAGAGGGAGAGAGAGACAGAGAGCTGACACCAAGGAGATCACATAATCATGAACATAACAAAAGTCACCTAAGAGTTTCCCGAGCAGTGTAACCAGAACCGATCAGGATGGATTCGTCAAAAAGTTTGTCCATACAAGGTATAAACTCTGAAACACAAGATATAATTTCATCACATGACTCAAAGATTTTAGGTGTGCCCCATGGAATACATGGTGTTAAATAATACATTAAGACAAGAGAATAATAAATGTACTGAAAAGGATACAAATGTTTGTTTTATTAAATTCAATAATACAATATCACTGCCTTTTTCCCTGCTTTGGCAGGAAGGGAATTGTCACTCAAGCTCCTAATTGTGGTTAGTTTTTTCCCCCCAAAAGCAGAAGTAACTCACTGCTGTATAATGCAGAAAATCATCCAAAATGTGTGCCGTTGTCTCAAGATTTCACTGATGAGTGGTTGAGCTTTTATTCAATTTCATTCAGTCTCACTTTTCACCGCTCAGTCACCAAATCAAAATGAGGCCACAGTTTGACAGCTAATGAAAACGTTATTTCAGAAGTGTGAAACTTGAGAAATGGAACAGTGACTTGGTAAGAATCTAGGCTGCTGATATTATGACCAGGAAGAGCACATTAATCTCCAATTAGGCTTAACATTTCTTCAACTTTCAGAGGAGAAAAGAACGGGTGCATTGTGGAAAAAAAGTCACCCAGCCTCATCACTTTCTTGTTTACACTGGTTTAAATGCATGCATATGTGTGTGTGTGTGTGTGTGTTTATATACATACGGCTACGTAGGTCAGTTGTGAGGATGTGCTTGGCTGCAATGAGCAGTTCTTTGCGGAGGTGAGCAGTCTCAGAGGGGCAGTTGGACAGCAGCTGCAGCATGCCCTTTACCATCTGCTGAGAGTACTTCCCTACCAGGTCCTGATAGGGCAGACACACACACACAACATATGATTAAAAGCACAATTCATTTTTTTAATTACTGTATATGGAGGACATTTTTTATTTAATTTGAACAAGCAGGGTGTCTGTAACAGTTAAGACAACAGCACACTAAATCCCCTGTTAATAGAATTCTTCTAGGTGGGTTAGATGTCATTTTTATGGCATTATCTGTGTTTTTTGATGTTTGTACCAATTGTCTTGAGTTTTTATTGTCTTTGACACCGTTCCTGATAATGGTAGCAGACAGTCAGTGCAGACATTTGCATTTGTGCCGTTCATTCTTGTTCAGTGTGCAAAAACTAAAGTAAATATAATGTGTTAATTTAATTTTTCAAAGTGTGCATTTCAGTGAGCACATTATGTTACACTCTGCTACCTGCCAATCACCAGACACACACCAGAAAGAATGATATTCAGAAAACAATCAAAACATGTCTGCTTGATTTACTAATATATTTTCTTATTCTAGGGATCTTTGCTAGTAGCTCTTGTTAAGCACAGTCTGACAAGAGGATGCATTTCAAAAACACAAAAATACATATAAAAGTATAAATATTAAACATTGCAATATACTGGTGAGAAAAACCACACAATGATGGAAGTGAAAGGGCTTCAACTATAAATGACAACGGTCTTCCTGTAAGGCAGGAGGACTCGTTGAATTCACTGAGAGTAGAAACTGATGCAACATGCAGCCATCAAACAGGTGTACCTGGTAGATTCGGATGATGTAGGCTAGAAATGACAGAGTCTTGATCTGCGCAGCAATGAAGTCTGCATACAGCTCCTTGTTATACAGCTTGTGTTGCCTGCAAAGGAAACAGCACAATTTACATACAAAAGCCATTTAGCCCCATCAGAGATATAAATGATGAGGTATACCTGCAGTAGGTGGCATTTATAGAGGTTGAAATTGTGGGTCTACACATGGGACTCAATTCCACATGGGTGACTTGTTTGTTTGCGTCACAGCTGTTACTGCACTTCAGGAAGAAACTTTCTCTATACCTGCCAGACACTTTTTCTAAATTAACTCTGCTCCACTTCCTTCCCGTTCAAAATGTTTAACACAATCCTCTTCCTTCCCTGAGAGGATTCACCTCCTGCTAAGCCAATTTCTACAATTTTAACTTCCCCAAATGGACTTTAACTTTGGCAGGCTGACCAACACCATCAACAAACTTGGAGCAAGAGAGGAAGACGGGAAAAAAATAATTATCATAAAAGTGCCCAAACTCATTTTGAAGGCTCTAAAGTGAAAATGACAATTGTTAAAGGCATGCTCAAACTCTTATCGGAGACACACTTGCACAGCCCACAAACCTGAGCGTGCACGGACACACACACATACAAAGATGCATCTTACCTGGCCTGCGGAGACACCTGGAGCATGATGGTGTTCATGATGAGGGGCACAAACTCGGACACCACGTTGTGAATGTTCAACTTATATAGCTGAGGGGACAAAGCAAACACACAATCTCAGTTAATGAAGAACTAAGCTCATTTTAATACACACGCATTATTACAGCATAAGTTAGGAAAACCCCATGTTTTTATATGTATTTATAGGGGGAAATATGCTAAAACATCCACGACTCCAATTATCTGAAAATGCAGATGAGTCATTTCAGTAAGCGGTGTCAAAATCTTTGAAATTCTTCAATGGCAACTTAATTTGCACCCCTAAAAAGGAAGAATAGTTTACCCTAAACTTTATAATTCAAGTCATTTTTATGCATTTCCATTGCATTTAAATTGCCATTTTTAAGGCAGAAAGCAGATAACACATTTTGTAATAACTCATTTCACTTACTCCATTTTCCCGTTATTGAACCACATTACCAAAGGTTACTGTGTGATGGGTTTATTTAGAGAAGTTCAGGAGAATGTCACCAACCTGATACATCAGCACCACAATGATAGGCAGCTCTGCCAGCACCTTGAGAGACAAGGACCCCCGTGGGATGATGGTGTGCTAGAGGCAGAAACACAGAGAGAAACATAATGAGGTGAACAACGTGAATGCTGGACTCTTGTCCCACCCATTTACAGCAGAAACCGTATCAAATGGTGTGATTCTGACAGACCATTGCCTCAGTAGACAAAAGGGTAACCAAAGTTAAGAGAAGTGGACTTAATGAAAATGCATAATGTACTTTATGTATTTTCAATTTAAGGGCACTTAAGAGGGCAGTTTTGTAGCCTCTCCTGTTTGTGTGCCAACATGGTGCACTACTACCACCCGGTGGTTACAGACAGTACTGTAAAAGTATGCAATTTGGAGATTAAACAGTGGAGATACATGCGGTTGTTTATCTTACTGTTCGTGTTTCGCTGTCTTCCCTCTCTGGTGCAGTCTTAACCAACACCGATGTGATCATCCCTACCATTTCTGGGGAGGGAACCGTGTTCTCTGCTATCACTTGTGGGTTCTCAAAGTACCTGGTCTAGTGGGAGCAGAAAGAGACCGGGCTTAGTTAGAGGAACCACAGACACAAGTGGCAACAAAGAAGGCCTGGGAGGAGAAAACAATGGAAAGTTACTCAGTGCTTTCAGTAAATAAGTCCAAACCAAACACTCCTTCACTGAAAGCAATGCCACCTGCTGTGGAGGTTGTACTTACAACAACTTTTGGAAGGTCTTTGTAAATCTGCTTCACAAAGTCCAGAAAGTGATGAATCTGAGAAGAGAGGATAATGGAGAACATATTAATCCAAGACTTAAAAAAAATGTTCAGTCCAATCCACACTTAGTCAGCTAACAATTTTAAGTCCAAGTTGAGGATACAAAAACTTAACCATAACCTAAACCTAACTACTGTTATCATGTAATGAGGCTGAGCTTCTCACCTCCTGAGAAATTGGAGGCCGGAACTGTTTGTGCAGCTCAATAATGATGCGAAGGCATATCAGCACATTTTCCTCACTTTCAATCTGTGAAGAAAAAGAAAACATGAATGTGAAATGACTACATAATAGTGTCTATTTGTATGGAATAACTGCATACATGACTAACATTTCTTTTGCCCACCACCCACAGTGAGTTGTAAATGCCACCAAGGCTACTTTTTCTAGCCTTTGACTGGCGATTACTATTCATTTTGCATTCATTTACTAAGCGTTGGAATCTTCTTAGCTGTTAAAAAGTAATGCAAACTCAACTACTGCAGAAAGGTACTCACAATCAATTTTAAAGTAACTGGAAAATGATGAATAATAAAATGTCAAATGTTCTGCTGTAAGAGAATAGGACTCAATACCTCCAGGAAGCGGAACATCACAGACAGGACGTTCTTGGTGTGTGGACGAAGGTGTTCATTTGTTGGAATGCGGTGGATGATTTCCAGCACCAGCTTCCTCAATTGCTGAAAGATTGGACAATATTGTAAAGTGAAGGATCCAGCTTTGCAAACACACCATTTGATATGATGTAGTGATGTTCACTCATTTCACGGGATGTGTTGTGCTGACGTTCAGTGACAGATTTACCAAAATCACTTTCAACACAGCCAATACAAAGAGAAAGTAGGCATATGGGATTATAATCATAGCAAGCAGGTTAGTTAGTTTTGTGAATGTTGAATCATGTCTACACCTGCATTCATGCTACTTAATGTAAAATATGTTACATGTGAGACTAGTGTCAGTGACAAAATCAGTATTTCTGATACACTGGATTTCTGTCTGTACAGTTGTTGAACATTGATGAATAGATTGAAATTGGTGAGTGTAGGAAGAAGCCCAAACCCATGTCTTTAGCCACATACCTGTGTAGGTTTTTCTTGAAGGAACTGCACCTCTCCATCCTGAAGAAATGTGAGGAAGCGAGGGATGATATGTTCCAAGAAGGTGGAGTACTGAGGCGAAGATGTCACATTCTGAAATTGACAACCTCAAGACATTTTATGTCGTGTAGTAACTCAAAATATCCTGCAGTCATGTTTCAATGCTGTACAAATCTTTATCGAAGCTTTTCTTTGTTGCTGCAGGCTTATTACACTACACACATCAAAAACATACTGGAATGTTTTTCCTGGGATTAGTAACAGCTCAAAAAATCTTTAGAGAATTACACTTTTGTAGAATCTATGAAACTTTTCAAAAGCCATCATAATCCATCAGCGGAGACAAAGAAAATGAATCCACTCCATCACACAGTGAGAGCATTCATCAAACTTACCTCAAAGTTCTCGCTGACCTCCTGCATCATCTTCAGCTTAGTTTCATCAGCTGGACGTTGAAGGACAAAGTGTCGCCATTAATCAAACTTGCTAATGATGCAGTTACGCTTTTCATGGCCATCTCTGTGTGCTCAGCAGGGACTCTCAGATCTTATCAGTTTTACTTTCAGCATCCAGATTGATCAAAAGGTACATCAAGAAACTCAGTCACACTTCAACACACTTACACAAACAAGCACTCTCCCAGACACGCGTACCTTTGACTGGACTAAAGCATATCGCTCTCATCACATCACCCATCCTGAGCACAAGTGCCTCATCTGAACCATGATTTATTTAGCTGACACTAAGCAGAAAACAGTTCAAAGCAATGGCAAGGTCCATGCAATGAATTAATATGTAAGAGAAATGTATTCTTTGAATTTGTAACTTTAATTAATCAAATTCAAACAAGGAATATTATGAATTCTCACATCAACTCTTATTTTATAAACATATTTTTACTACTCTTGATTATTGCCAAATATTTAAACAGTTGATTTAATCTAACTGACACCCAAAGGGGATAAGTTGCATTTCCAACCACTGCATACAGCATCTGACCACGCTCTAAAGAAGGGCACCAGCCCAAAAGGTAGCATAAAATAAGCAAAAATAACAACATGAACTGGATATCCTATAGCTCTAAATCACTAAAAGTAAATCATTTTGGGGTATAACTGTAGCCCTAACCCTGTCTAGATCACTCATGTCTAGCAATACACTTTGAGGTCTGTGAACTTACGTGTGTTAGCGTCTGTGAGTGCTGCCACAAACTGCAGGTACTTCTTCATAAGTGTAGTCTGGTCGACCACAGTGGGGCTGGGCGCGGGCACAAAGGCCATGGTGGCACCTGGTACAGACTGGGCTGCTGTGGGGAAAGGGGGCAGACAGCAGTCTGCACAGATCTCAGTGTGATCTCATGTACGCGTCAGAAATGACAATAGGAGATCTGTAATAGATAACCTAAATGAAGTAATTAAAGATGTGTTTGCTTAACATTTAGGCAAACATCAGCGTTGTACCGAGGAAATCGTAGAATTTCACAAGCAAGCCGGTAACAGACACAAACATGCCTCTTGACGGGCGCACAGTGATGACATCATTGCAAGCATCAGCTAGCACACATCTTGTACACTCCAATAGTATTTGTGAATTAAAAATGGGGTTTTCGGCGTCAAAATTGGAAACATTCTATTACGAAAAGACCTCACACGGTTATGCATTCGCTCAAAATAACCACAAAACACACAAATAACATTTATTTTGCAAAACATGTTTGCGGCCGATAGCTAAGCTAGCTTTCTCAAAGAAAGAAACCGCTCATCCTTCCCCTAACGTTAAACTCTGTTAAAGATAAATTAAAGACAGGCCACACGGAGAAAGCACCTTTTTCTCAGACTACAACCTGTCCAAAATCTACTCGTATACAGGGGGCTGTGGAAAACACATAATATTTGCCAAAATGTATTAGAAAAAGCGAACCATTTGCACTTACCCAGTACCACAGACAGGAAACTGTCGCTCTGTATCCGCCGCGCTCGCGCTGCTGCCGGCAAAGATGTGCGATATCCCTCCGCGAATTGCGTATCGCATTTTCACTAGGACTGTCTTAAATACAGTATAATGTTTGGATGACATCGCTTTATGCATTTAAGCGATATAATCGATGTTCAGTTATGTGAAAAATGGTTTAATTGGTCAAAACGTTAAATTCTAGTACCAGCGGAACGATACACAGTGAAAACAAGTGGATATAAGACCATCGTTTTCGATGGTCTTCTGGCTCCCAGGATCGTCAGCAGAGGAACTGTATTTGCGGGTAACTGCGCATGGTCTCTGGTGGGCCTTTGGGGGACGTGTTGTACCTTTTCTAAGTGCAATGGCGCATGTAAAGCATTTCAGTATTCTGTAGACTATGCTATACTATATTTCTTAAATGTATTTGCTACATTTAAACTTAAGCAGCAGTAGCAGCAGCAGCAAAATGATATATAATTATATAGCCTTGGCTTGGAGTTGTATTGTTAACATTTTTGGTTTGATATAAGTTTGAAGTAATTGATTAATAGTTAATATAACATTTACTAGTGTTTTATAGATCAGTTAAAGATTAATAATTAATTAATCCATCCGAAAAGTCTGCTGTTTCTCCTCCTCATTAATGAAGGTCAATGGCTCTGATCTTTAAAAGAGTCCTTTCATCATGAAGTTGCATTAATGGAATGCTTATTCAGCAATCCAAGTCTGTAATTTTAAATGTTTATATGTTGTTAAATTATTGCTGGTCCAGATGCTCTGCAGTTCCTTTACATAAGGTCAGAGGTCAACTAGTATAGTTAAGAGCTATTCCTTCTGAATTGAAGAGCTCAAAATACAATGTGTCATGCTCGAGGAGAATTAACACCAGCTAGATGACGAATTATGAGGGATGGTCACGAGATGGAATCACACTGGAACAGATCGAAGTAAATATATTCAATGTTTTAATGAATCTCTTGATACCGTTGAATTAGTTAGCATTGCTTGTTTTCACCACAAGATGGCAGCGCACCGAAGGAGACAGTGGGTCTGTCAGCTCTCCATGCTCTGATATTCTCAGTGCTCAAAGTAAAACAAACATAATGCCAACCCTTCAGGAATAATAAAACACCAGGGACTGCATTTCATCTGAACTGAGCCCTGAACGTGGGCTGCAGCACCCCTTTCGACAGAACAGGTAATGAGGTTGGCATGAAGTATTGCAAACACATCTTTTTCTTATCTGATGCCTGATATAAAGTGTTGTGCTTTTTAGAAGAATGAAACATAGGAAATTGGTGTGAGATCCTGATCTTCAGAGATGATGTTTTTCATATAGAGTGGGACAGTGCTAGATGTACAACATTAATACGTGTGTGGCGTAGGGAGTATTGTGGGGTTTTCCAATGATTTTGTTGGGATACGGCTCAAGAAACTACAGGTTTATCAGATGATTAAGAAAACCAGTGGGCTGGTGGTCTTGTTTGTTCTTTGCAGTGGTCAGATATTAGTCTTATACTGTTTTGTTGTTGTTGTTTTTTTGTTTTGTTTATTCTTTTGTGTTAATGGTAGGAAATATTTGAGAGGAGTGGCAAGAAACGTAGATTATTAATTGCTGTTTTTCATTGATCCTCTTGACTGTTTAATTATCTTCTTTCTTGCACTGTTGGCCAGTCACACAGTCACACAAGAAAATCAGTCATGATCTAAAATCACACTATATTACCTTTCACCATCATTTTCAACTATTGCTCCCAAGTTTCATTGTCGCCATACTAAGCTGCTGACATGGACACCTCTGTGGTCCACTAATTAAAGTGTATGTATATGGCAACAAGGTTTGAGATTTTTTTTACTTGTTTTAATAGCTTTGGAAATAATGAAGTCTGCTTGAAAGATGGCCATTATTTATCTTGGCTAATCTATGAAGCCTGTCTACTGCCCACTTGCTTTGCTAATGGCTTATAATTCATAATTCTCCCCTTCACAGCCTCCTCTTTCCATAGAGTGAACCCACTGGCAAAAGACTGCAGAATCAGATATTTCTTTCAGCGAATGTTGTATATAATGTAAGAGGTAATTTGACATATAATGTGACATTCTCATTCTCTTTCAGCCTCTCTGGTCCCTAAGTAATAATGATCTGCTAAAAGATGTTTGTCTCTGGTTTATTGCGCTGTCCTGTTCGTTTCATTAGTGGGGGGGGGGGGGGGGGGGGGGTTGTGAAAGGGGGGTTAACAATAAATTAGAGAT